>RBNI01001951.1:0-20256 GCA_003990745.1 Jimgerdemannia flammicorona | reverse complement strand
TTTTTTTAACGGAGTCATAGTCCCGCAGATTTTTATTGGAAGGGAACCTAGACTATATAGGCCAAAACCCTCCCCCACCACCCACCAAACAATATTCCCCCATTAACCTAGGCTACTAAATTGTCCAGCAGTTCCACCACTCCAGCTATGCCTGTCAAATACCAGCTATATCGACCCCCACGACATAGACTAGACTTGTCTGCTCACCAGGGCTGGATCATCATTTACATGCAAGAGCACACCTATGCATTGGATCTAGCAGTGCCAGGACTGAATAAAGAATAGTCCCCCGAACCCCAAAAGAAAGCCCGAGGCAAAGAAAAACCCCCCAACCAACCAACAGAGAGCAAAGTGGATTCAAAGTGGGTGAGTAAAGAACTTATATGCAGCACCTTCCCCAAAGGACTTATATATGGGCTAGGGCCAGAAGAGACCCTATTGTGAAATGTGGAAGTTTGGAGAGGGAAGCGAACTGTTTATTGCTAATTCTTACATGCTTTTACACGTCGCAATTAGTGACGTTTACATGATGACGTAGTCAAGGAAGGCTGCGCCACTATATATCGAGTTGTAACCTACATATTTCAATACTCCCGCTCAATGAGATATGCAAATACCCAAACTGCAATACTAAGCTATAACTACTGCAAATCTCGCTATAGTGTTCAGACCGCTATCTAGAAACCAAAAAACATTCGAATTGCCTACTTAAAGCTTGAAAAATAGGTTGAAAAGTAGAGATGTGAACATTTGTAGATGAGCAATGTTGGTAGAAATCTGCAATGTAGTGATCAATGTTAAAGAAACTTGCTGTCATTCTATTATCCTATCTCATCCCGAATTGTCCTTAATTACTAGCGTAGAGTGCCGTAATACCCATTCCTTGCACACATAAGTCAAACTTTGCCTTTGGAAGGGCTTTAGTCAATGAATCCGCCGTCATATATTCTGTTGGGGTGTATTCAAGGTGTATAGTGCCATTTTCCACGCATTCACGTATGAAATGATGCTGTATGTCAATGTGTTTCGTTCTGGCGTGATGTATAGGGTTCTTCGCCAAAGCAATCATTGATTGGTTATCTTGCTGGAGTAGCGTAGAGTGCCATTGCTCGTATCCCAGCTCCTTTAACAGTTCTCGAAGCCAGATAGCCTCCTTTGTTGCCATTGACAACGATTGATATTCCGCTTGCGTAGAGGATGTTGCCACTGAAGATTGCTTATGTGTTTGCTATGAAATGGCTCCGTTGTTTACTTTAAAGATGTATCCAGTCGTAGACCTTCTGTCATCTAAGTCGCCGGCCCAATCGGCATCACAAGAACTGAATAGGCATATAGTACTCCTGCTTTGCCCATTATCACTGCCCAAACTGAGCGTATAGTCTGCAGTTCCTTTGATGTACCTGAAAATTTGCTTGATTGCCATCTAATGGCTATTGTCGTAGCATGAAGAATACTGCGCCGCTTTGTTTACCGCAAAAGAGATATCAGGTCTCGTCCCTTGCATAAGATACATGAGGGATCCCATGGCTTGTCGATAGGGGATGTCATTTCCCTCAGGCGTAGTGTCAGACTTCTTTAGTTTCATGAATGTTTCCATAGGTGTCCCGACTGGTTTGCATTCACTCATCCCAAATCGCTCGAGAATATTTCGAATGTATGTGGCTTGCATTAGGTGTATAGCGCGCTCGCGCCTGTTATGTGTAATCGATATTCCAAGAAGATAGGATGCTTCGCCTAAGTCCATCATTTTGAATTCCTGGCGTAGTGTAGCCTTTACGTCATTGATTTCACTTGCCGTTCCGACTAAAATAATATCGTCAACCCAAATTCCCAGGTATACCATTCCTGAGGATGTATGTCGGGTGTATATGCATGAATCGGCTTCACAACGCTTGAATCTGTTGTCTAGGAGATATCCATCGATCTTTCGATTCCACAACCTTGCTGCTTGCTTGATTCCGTAGAGCCCTTTGCATAATTTACATATGAGCTCATTTCCGTCGTTGTCATATAGTTCGTATCCTTGTGGTTGTCGTACGTATAACTCCGTGTCTACGTCACCATTCAAGAACGCTGTCTTTACGTCCATTTGGTGTATTTCATAGTTGTACTTGGCTCCGATCACAAGAAGTATTCTAAGCGAAGTCAACTTAAATACCGGGGAAAATGTCTCATCGTAGTCTACGCCATAGCTTTGCAAGTACCCCTTTGCTACAAATTGAGCCTTATACCATTCTACGTTGCCGTTAGCCTTACGCTTGATCTTGTAGACCCACTTCGATCCTATAGCTTGTCGCTCTGCTGGAAGGCTTACTAGATCCCAAGTGTTGTTTTCGATGAGCGAACTGTACTCCTCGTCCATAGCCTTTCCCCACTCCTTCTTATCATTTGAGTGAATGGCTTCGTCATAGTGTGCTGGCTCACTGGTCATTGCTATGTAAGCACATTTGCAGGCATAGTTCACGTGATGTTGTTTGCGACGAGATGACTTGGGTGGGTTCCAGTAATTTCCCAGATCCGCTTGGATTTTGTTATCCATCCCAGATTTGCACTTCTTCTTACCCTTCAGAAAGGTATCCTCTTCGTCATCCTCGTCCGTAATTTCCGTTATCCTTGGTTCTTACAACTTCATTTCCATTTGAATGGGTTGCGTTTTCGCTGGCATAGGTCCCAAGGATGTCTTTGGCATAGTCTTCAGTGACGTTCCGGGTGTAGATATTGTTCCGCTAGCCTTTGCAGTTGGCGTAGATGTCACTGGCTATACCGTCGAATTCACCATCGGATTTGAGATAGGAATTTCCACGTAGATTTCCTGCTTAGTCTCTTTGAACTGTACGTTGCGTGAAATAATCATATGTCGTTTCTGCGGGTTCCAAAGTCTGTATCCCGCTCTATCGTATCCAAGGAATATATACTTATCTGCCTTAGGTTCGAACTTGCCTCGGTTGCCACCTTTGTCCAGAACGTATGCCTTGCTTCCGAATATATGTAAGTGTGAAATGTCAGGCTTGGATCCACTCCATAATTCCTCAGAGGTAAGATTGCTGTCATTCCTGGATTGCTTGCCAGGATCCTTACTTAGAGCTTGAGAGAAACAACGATTTTGAATATATGCCACCATATTCACCACTTCCACCCAAAAAGACTTCGGTAAGCCAGCCATATTCATCATCGTTCTAGCCATTTCCACTATCATTCGATTGAATCGTTCTGCCACGCCATTTTGCTGAGGTGTATAAGGGGCTGTCGTAGAGTACTGTATACTGTTCTTCTTCAAGAAGTGTCTGAAACCTTTGTTGACGTATTCTTTGCCATTATCTGAGTGTAGGGTTTATATTCTATGTCCCGTCTCATTCTCCACGGCTGCCTTGAATTCCTGGAATTTGTCGAATGCCTTGTTTTTTCCCACAATGAAATATACGTGGACTTTGCGTGTATAATCATCAATAAATGTAATAAAATACTTCTTCCCGGAGTGTGATACCATTTGTATGGGGCCACAAATATCCATATGAATCAAATCGAGAATACCGGCCGCTCGCTTCATTCGTTCCTGAAAAGGTTGCTGGGAAGTCTTGTTTGCTGCGCATCCATCGCAAAAGAAATCTGGTGGCATATAGTCTGGTAAACCGTACACAGACTTGCTTCTTACCATCCGTTCAAGACTCGTTTTACCGATATGTCCTAAGCATTCATGCATTATATGCCAGAAATCCTCTCCTGTCGTAGTTGCAGAATATGCAGATGTAGCGCCACTCAGCGTGTCGTTGATTGCATATAGATTCCCCTTTTTCGATGTGTACATTAACTCATTATTGTTCTTCAGATTGATTACCGTTACACCATTCAGGCATATATTTACTCCTCTGTCCCCACGAGCCATCATCCGGCCTATCGAGAAGAGGTTCTTGCCTATATCTGGAACATATAGTACGTCCACGAAGGTGCCTGAAGGTTCATCAACATTTCCATGTAGATGTATGCCTACGTTGCCTTTCCCTTGAGCGTAAATGACGTTATTATCACCTAGCTTGATAGGTATGGGATGCTCGAACTTCTCGTACGTAGAGAACCACTCCTGGTGAGCCGTCATATGCTGTGTTGCGCCCGAATCCATGAGCCAGACCTCTTCGCTGCATGCATAAGTGCTGTTCGGCGTATAGCTTACATTTGCACTGGCGCCGACGTTGACATCACCATTTTTCACTGTCTGAAAAGTGTTTTGTTGACCAGGATTTGTAGATGTCGAACTGGTGGAATTGCATCTGCAACTGGCGTTGGTGGAACTGTTGGTTGGTTCCGAATTTCCTCCTATTTCAATGGTTTCTGCATATGGATAGGTCACCGCTTCTGCGAAGAATAGACCTCTGCCACTGCTGTTCTCATTGTTGGCATCCACCGTGTTTGCCTGCCATTGTCCTTGCTGTTGGTCACCCTTTTCCTTCTTCTTGCGGTTGCAGTCCTGCTCACAATGTCCATGCTTATTACAGTAAAAGCATTTACCGTCGAATTTCTTGCATTGCTGGCCTTCACCTTTGTTCGGCTTGCCTTTGTCTCATCCACGTGCTCCACCATAGAATGCTTTCTCATCATATTCCTCATTGGCGTTGTTACTGCCTAGCCTCGTTTCCTCGTTTAAAAGGCTTGTGACGATGTGCTTATAATCTGATAATCTGCTGGATTCCCTCATAGCAGTGACAACCACGTTGTATGCTTCGGGAAGGCCTCATATAAGAGCCAGGACCTTGTCTTCATCCTTGATGGTGTCCGCCAGTGTAGATGTAAGGGAATTCACTTGATTCGCCAGCTTGTCGACTCGATTGGCATAGTCCCAGATGCTCTCCTTGGACTTAATTCGAAGATTGAATAGTTGCGCCTTTAAGTGGAATCTGTTTGACACAGATGCCTGTTGATGGTGATTGCGTAAAATCTCCCAGGCTTCATTTGCCGTCGTAGCGTTGATTACCAGCTTCATTTGCGCATTTGAAAGGGTGAACATAATCTCCCTTAGCGCTTTGTGATCTTTCGCGGTGTCGTATGTCGTTACTTGTGCCTGTGGCTTCCAGTAATCCTCCAAACTGCATTCTTCAAGGAGATTCTTCATATGATACGCCCATATGGTGTAGTCCTTACCGTCAAAGACAGGAATCGTCCTCTTTACCATTGACGTTGGTGCCACTGCCGGAATGTTCGTCATCATGGAAGCGAAACCTGTTCCGGCTGTGTTTGTATTACCAGGACTTGGCGGCGCGCTGCTAGCACTACTTGAACTAGTAGCCATTGTATAGCATAGTGTAGCATATGTATAAGAGGGGTGTATAGCCGCTAACCAGGGCTCATAACCTATTGTGAAATGTGGAAGTTTGGAGAGGGAAGCGAACTGTTTATTGCTAATTCTTATGCGCTTTTACACATCGCAATTAGTGATATTTACATGATGACGTAGTCAAGGAAGGCTGCACCACCATATATCGAGTTGTAACCTACATATTTCAATAGACCCCACTCCCACTCCCCGAGCCTGCGGGCCTCAATCATGTTGCCATATCAGCTCCCAGTTCCAGTCGGGTACTGCCAAATGAGGAAGGTCCCACTTCCCAAGCCTGTGGGCCTCGATTGCATTGCCGCATCAGCTCCTGGTTCCAGTTGGGTACAGCCAGGATACCGGCCCCTGCACCACCCCACCCCCCACCAGCCAATCGAAAGGCCCCACTGAAATATTGTCCACCCCAGCCCTGATGATCGCCCCCAGCCTGGTACCCCACTGGTTCACCATAATCATCCTTCCTCCTATCTGTGATGGCCATCTCCCCTCCAATCCCAACATCACCGAAAAACAGTCACCTACGCCAGAACCATGCTCGCCAGGAAGCTCGCCAAAGCCAGAGGGCCCCACTACAGGCACTGAGGACCTGCAGGTAACCTACACTGAGCACTTGACACCCAAGGTTGGCCAACTCCCTACATAGCCAGAGACATACTGAGACAGCACCTTGTTGGTGATGGCAAAAGGAAGAAGGCACCGCACCAAAACGGATGCACTCTAGATGCAGCCGAAGACACCAGAAACTGTGAAAAAGTGAAGAAGACACCGATCTGACACCGATAAAGGGGCAACTCATCACCATTGCCCTCCTCCCACTATGCCCATACAGGTACAGCAAACCAACCCAAGGTAGAGGGGATAATAATAGGGAAAAGGGGACTTGGAAGGTTGTCTACCAAACCTTGTGACCAGTAAGGTAGTGAAGAAAGGGGCGTGTATCTGCAATATTCTCCACCATACCACCCAGAACTTGGGGAGAAGCCACCTCTGTACCTCTGTGCTCTAAGACCAGATACCAACCCAGTCCCACTCCTTGCCAATCTCTGCTGCCTGCCAGCCACTCAGCCAAAGATCCTGGCCAAGCCCCTGCTGACATTCTACTCCCTCCCCAATATCAAACATAGCAAGTGGAGCACCCCCCAGGAGCAATCTATCTCAATACCACATATTAGGCCCCCACACCGCCTCCCCCACATTGTCTTGCCAGCGCAGGCCAATTCGATGTACTCCATCAGCCACACCTCACCAAAAGTCCTTGAACTGTAGCTGCCAAATACTATTCAACTCCACCAAAGAGACCAGGTCTCTGGAGGACCCCCAAGGGGATGTTCGCATCTCCCATACCTTCTGCAGCAGAGGTACCCAATCTCCACCCTGCAGTTCCATAGCTCTCTTCAACCACCAGACTCGCAAGCAGTGTAGCCTCTTAGGAAAGTCCACCAGTTCAAGACCCCCCCTAACTACCGGCCTTGCAAGAGTATCCCAACTGACCTGGGATCTCCTCTCTGCCCAGATCCAATCCCTAGCCACCTTCATCAGCTTCTTCACTACCCACGCTGGGAAGTTGAGGTGATATGCCACATACTACAGCTTGGAGAACCAATATACATTCAGAATTGACACCCACCCTGCTAGAGAGATATGGCGGCCTCACACCTTTCTCTGTTACAATTCACGTTACACAAACTTCAAGCAATGGTTTTCAGCACAACTCAGAGAAAGGTACTATACAAATGTCATCGAGCAAGAGTTCTGATGGGTGTGCTAGGTCAGGTGGACCTGGGGCCTTCGGTTGGCAGAGTGTGGGGAGGGGTTATAGCCTGGGGATGGGGGCCTTTGGAGGATTGAAGAGCAGCGAGGGCTCTGGAGGAGGGTCGGTGTCTGGTTGGAAGGGAGGGTAGACTGGCCCTGTGAGCTTTGCTGACAAGGTGAAGGGGAGTGGATGGCTGATTGGTGACAGGGCTGGTGCTGCTGTCGGGAAGGACAAGATGAGCCTTGGGAGGGGGGGAGGTCCCCAGGCTGGGGGTGTGAGCATAGGGTCTGGAGGTGTGGTGGCTGGGGGCAGGACTGCTGATGGAGGTGTGACGGGGAATCAGGAAAAAAAAAGAGATGTGATGGCTGATGGCAGAGTGGGGCTGGGGCTACCGATTCAGAAGGGGGACCTGGCTGATTGTGTGATGGGACTGGTGGTAGCACCATTACTCAAGAAGTCAGTTTCAGAGTTCGTGGCTACCTTGTGCTTCCAGGGCTTGGCAGTGATGGCCAGGATGGTTCTGGGGCTTATCTCACAGCAGGTGGCTGGGGCAGCCTCGGTGAAGTTCCTGAAGGGGCTGGAGGGGGTGGAGGTGGGTTTTGAGGAGGCAGGCCTACTGGACGAGACGATGAAGACTGGAGTCATGGTTGGTGAAGTGGCAGTCCCTATGGTGAGGTGCCTCAGGTGGGACCCCAGGGTGGTACAACTGCTAGTCAAAGGGGTGCTGATGGTGATGAAGGTTGAGACTAGAAGGAGGGTTGAGGAGGTGGTGGCCAAGTATGGCGACATTGTGGATATCGGATTCAGGGTGTGAGAGGGGATGACAATCAAGACAGGTGACATGGATATCAGGATTAGACTGGCAGAGCAGGAGGCCATGGGAAAGGTGAGTGACTGGCCCTCGGTGTTGATGTGGGGTGCTGTCATCTGTAAGGTATCGAGGGTGAAGGGGAGTGAGGAGGAGGAGGAGGATTTGTTGGAGGCACTGGAGGAGTTGAGTGGTACAGTGGAATGGAGGGCAAAGGCCTGGAAGCTCTTCGAGGAGTCAACGCATTTGGAGGTTGTGGAGAGGAAGCGTATCTGCATGGATAAGGGGTAGTGGGAGTGGGTACAGGGATATAGGAGGCAGAGGGAGCTTCTGGTGAGTATGACGGTTGAGGCGAAGACAAAGGTGGTTGGAGTTGAGGTATCTGGGGGCGTCAATGCCAGTGTCTGGGCTGGTTATGGAGGAGGGGAGGTGGAGGCAGACAAGGAAGAGGCTGGGAAGGTACTGGCTAAGGACCCCTATGCCGATGGCACATTTGAGGTCTGGGAACAGGAATTGGATGCCACTCCCCCTCCTCTCATCAGGAGGGGCCCGGCAGTGAAGAGAAGGATAACAGAGGATGTGGTGATGAAGGGGGCCCAGCGGGTGCACTTTGGGGTCCTGGATGTGGAAAAAGGGGGCCAGGTAGTGGCGGCTGGCAAGGATGAGCTGGTGGATGTCCCTGAGGAGGGATGGGATGAGGCCGCCAGTGTAGGTGTGGATACCACAATGCTGGATGCAGGAAGGCCAGTGACCCCAGGAGAGAAGGAGGTGGGGAATTTGCTGTGGATGAGCAAGGTGATGGATAACCTTGCAGCAGATACATTGGGAGAGGTAGATCTGCAGGCAATGCCTGAGGAACATTGGGAACGGATTCTGCATGGCGATGGTGTGGAGGAGGTGCTGAGGGGGGAGATTCTTATGATCTTCCTAGAGGAGGAGGGTTATGAGGTCGATGAGGTAAGGAAGGCGGAGTTGGCAGTGACTGCAGGTGAGAGGGCAGCCTACTGTTGGGCAGAGCATCATGGTTTGCAGTTCTGGAGGGAGGTATGTCTGGAGTATAGGGAGGACTTTGAGGAGAGAGAAGATGGGGCAATGGTAGAACTTCTGGAAGGGCTGGAGGCACAGGAAGCTGGGGAAAAGGAACAGGCTGCTGAATATAAATTGGACTTGGTGCAAGAGGAGTGGAATGCGGACTTGTAGAGAATGAGATTCTTATCTAACATTATTCCAATGAACAGTACAACTAGCATTTTCTCTTTGAATGTGAATGGGTTGCGGGGATCTGGATGGTGTAAGAACATTTTTACTTGGCTCAAGGGATTGGAGGTGGACCTCTTTTTACTACAGGATGTGAGGTGTGAGGATGAGGATGATAGAGTGGAGTGGACTAGGGAATGGAGTGGGGCCACTGCTTGGTTTGGAAAGGTGGCAATTCTGGTGAGGAAGGATAGAGGGGACTTGGCGAGTATCAGAAGCTGGGGTGATCGCTTGGTCTGGGGAGATTGGCAGAGGCCAGGGTGGGAGTCAGTGAGAGTTGGCTCTTGCTACTGCCCTGTGGTTAGGGGTGAGAGAATTACATAGATCAAGGATGTAATAGAGCAAACAGATGGGACGCGATGAATGACGAGTGATCACGTGACCCAGCAATGACATCATCATACGATCGAGCATAGCATATGAATAATGAGTGACAAACAAATGAACAATACAAATGAATGATGCGGAAAATGATATTTAGCTTATCCCTGACAACTGGCGCTGCAGCAACAGTTGCCACAGCTGCTGATCATTGCCTAGTAATTGAGGTCCTGATCACAAAGATACTCTTTATCAAAAACCACCTGACAAAGGTCGCAATCACAAACCTCATTATAGTTACCAAATTAGTCACTCATACTTAGTCAGAAATCGCAGACCAACTTGTATAAATACCCCCCAGTTTCCATTCAAAATAAAGCAGTTTTAGTTCAGTCCTTGATACAAGAATCAAGTCCCCCCCACACACACACATTCCCCTGAGTCTTAGTAATGACATCTAAGTAACTCTAGTATTTCTGACTAAACTCCAGAAGCCTAGCTAACTTCTGCCAGAACTGAGACCAGTATATAAATCCCCAAAGACTTAAGTAAACCCATTGAACCTGAATTCCAAGGTGAATTCAGTCTGTGCACAGCAAAGAACAAGACCCTCGAAATAGGGCACAAGAGAAAGACCTTTGAAAGATAAGGCACTGCCGCTACAACTACTTAAAGTGAGTGCTTCCTCAACTGAAGGCTTCTTGGTACACATTGTGTACTAATTCCCTAAGTAATAGTCTACTTCCCTAATTATCCAAAGGATAAGAGAGGGATAGAAGTGAGAGTTATTATAGAGGAGCTGATGGAGGAGGGTATTCTTTTGGAGGAAGGGGTTGATGTTCTAGGGGGGGACTTTAATATGGTTCGGGATCAGCATCTAGACAGGACTGATGGAGGGAGGAGTGCAGGGGGGAGAAGTGAAGGGCTGGGGGCATGGGAGGAGGTGGAGAGGTTGAGCTCATTGGGAGATATGGGCAGAATGCGGTGGGGTGATACCAGGGTCTATACACATTGGGTGAATGGCCTAGGTACCAGGATTGACTGGATTCTGACAGCTGAGTGTTGGGGTTCTGATGTTTGGAAGTCATTAGAGGTGGAGTGGTGCCCATGGTCTGACCACTGGGGATTGTTAGGGCAGGGGCAGTTTGGGGGGAGTAGAGATGTACCTGGACATTAGTGCCTTAACTCCTCCCTACTGGCTGAGAAGGGGTTGTGGGACTCATGGGTGGATGACATTCAGGCAAAGGTTGTTGTATGGAGGCATGAGGGTTTATTTGTGGATATCCGTTGGAAACGTTTGAAAGATGCTGTGAGGATCTTTTGGAGAGAAGCTGGTCAGGAGGCTGGGAGGTGGAGGAGGGAGTGCACTAGGTGTGCTTCTAATAGGTTGTGGAGACTGCAATTGGATTGGGCAGATCTGCTCACTTCTGATGAAGTGGAGGACTGGAGGATGGAGAGGGCGAAATTGGAGATAGTAGAACTACAACAGGTATTGCGAGATGAGGAAGAGACTCATATGTGAGATATGGCTGCCAGGCTACAGTGGCAGGGGCTTGAGGAGGGTGAGCGGCCTACTAGGTACTTATCGAGACTCCTCAATGCTAAGAGAGTGCAGCATCAGTGGGATGGGGTCCTGGATGCCGATGGGGACATGATGCATGGTACTCAGCAGATCTTAGAAGTTTTGAAGAAGCAATGGCAGGGTTTGTGGAGTGAGGATGAAGGGGGTGCAGATGAGGCAGCGATTGCCAATACACTAGAGGAGTGGGGGCCACCACAAGTAGCTGATTTGGGTGACTTGATCTTACTGGTGCAAGGAGAGGAGATTCAGAGTGTCCTTGCAGTGACTAAACTTGGAACATCACCAGGGGAGGATGGATTGCCATGGAACTTCTGGAAAAAGATGGTGAAGGTTCCCAGAGTTTTGGGTGAGATGACTGCCCTCTGTGACCATGTTATTCAGAGGGGTGAGTGGGTTGGAGAGCAAGACCTTGGGCTGGTGGCCTTACTGTACAAGGATAAAGAGAGAAGGGAGGACTGGAAGAATTGGAGGCTGATTATGCTTCTGGATATGGACAGGAAAATGGTGACTAAGGTGATTGTCACCAGGCTGCAGAAAGTTGCCCAAGGGGTGCTGGGGGAGGAGCAGCGGGGCTTTGTTGAGGGCAGGCTCATAAGAGATGGGACTGCATGGGTTCATGGTGTCATTGAAGGGGCTCGGGCCTGTGGACTCGATGGAAGGTTGGTTTTCTTGGACCAGGAGAAGGCATATGACTGGGTCCAGTGGGTTTGGCTGGGCAAGGTGTTGGATCGAATTGATGTTTCTCTGAGATTTTGGGCTTCTATGTTGAGTCTGCTGGGGAGCAGTTGGGCGGCGTTGATGTGTAATAGACACCATGGTCTGGTGTTTTCCTTGGGGAGAGGAGTTCCTCAGGGGGATCCTTTGTCTCCTATTCTCTATGCCCTTTTGCTGGAGCCCTTGATGGATCAGATTCACCAAAAGGTGGTGGGGCTCTCTGTTTATGATATAGTGTGGAAGGTGGGGGCCTTTGCTAATGATATGGTGGTTGGACTTGGATCTGTGGCAGATGTCGAGGCACTTAAGGAGACAGTAGATTGATATGAGGCTCACTCTGGAGCAAAGCTCAACTGGAATAAGTGTGAGACGATGGTGCTAGGGAATGGGCTAGTAGGTGGGGACATCATTGGAATAATTGTCCCTACTGGTGAGGTGGTGCAGTATCTGGGCATCTTTCTCTCTGTATATGGCTCAGTCCTGCCGCAAGTGTGGTGGGAGAGCAGAGTGACCATGTGGGGGGAGGCCCTTCAAGGTTGAGGAGGCCGCTATATCTCTCTAGCAGGATGGGTGACAATACTGAATGTATATTGGTTCCCCAAGCTATGGTACATGACCTATCATCTGGACTTCCCAGCATGGGTGGTGAAGAGGCTGACGAAAGTGGCTGGAGATTGGATTTGGACAGGGAGGAGGGCCCAGGTCAGTTGGGATACTTTGGTGATACCGGTGATCAGGGGGGGTCTAGGCCTGTTGGGGCAGGGGCAGTTTGGGGGGAGTGGAGATGGACCCAGACATTGGCGCCTTAACTCCTCTCTGCTGGCCAAGAAGGGGTTGTAGGACTCATGGGTGGAGGACATCCAGGTGAAAGTTGCTGTGTGACGGCATGAGGGTTTGTCTGTGGATGTCCATTAGAAACATTTGAAAGAGGCTGTGAGGGTCTTTTGGAGAGGAGCCAGTAGAGAGGCTGGGAGGCAGAGGAGGGAGTGTACAAGGTGTGCTTCCAATAGGCTGCAGAGACTTCAATTGGATTGGGCAGATCTGCTCATTTCTGATGAAGTAGAGGACTGGAGGATAGAGAGGGCGAAATTGGAGTTAGTGGAACTACAACAGATGTTGTGAGATGAGGAGGAGACTCATATGCGAGGCATGGCTGCCAGGCTATGGTGGCAGGGGCTTGAAGAGGGTGAGCAGCCTACTAGGTACTTATCGAGACTCCTCAATGCTAGGAGAGTGCGGCATCGGTGGGATGGGGCCCTGGATGCTGATGGGGACATGGTGCATGGCACACAATGAATCTTAGGAGTTCTGAAGGAGCGATGGCAGGATTTGTGGAGTGAGGAAGAAGGGGGTGCAGATGAAGAGGTGATTGCCAATATACTTGAGGAGTGGGGGCTGCCGCAAGTAGCTGATTTGGGTGACTTGATCTTGCCAGTGCAAGGAGAGGAGATTCAGAGTATCCTTGCAGCGACTAAAATTGGAACATCACCAGGGGAGGATGGATTGCCGTGGGACTTCTGGAAAAAGATGGTGAAGGTCCCTGGCATTTTGGGTGAGATGGCTGCCCTCTGCGACTATGTTATTCAGAGGGGTGAGTGGGTTGGAGAGCAGGACCTTGGGCTGGTGGCCTTATTGTACAAAGATAAAGGGAGAAGGGAGAACTGGAAGAATTGGAGGCCGATTATGCTCCTAGATATGGACAGGAAATTGGTGACTAAGGTGATCATTGCTAGACTGCAGAAAGTTGCCCAAGGGGTGCTGGGGGAGGAGCAGTGGGGCTTTGTTGGGGGCAGGCTTATAAGAGATGGGACTGCTTGGATTCATGGTGTCATTGAAGGAGCTCGGGGCATCTCTCTCCACTACAATTCACATTACACACACTTTTATAACACAATTTCAAGCCGTTTATTAGAGAAAGATACTAAGAAGATGTCAAGCAGCAAGCAAGCTGACATGCATACTAGGTCGGGTGGACCTGGGGCTTTTGACTGGCAGCATGTTGGGAGGGGGCATGGCTTGGGGATGGGGTCTTCTGGTGGTGTGAGTAGACTGGGCAGCTTGGGTAGTGGAGGAGGCACTGGTGGGAGAGCTGGAGGGCAGCAGGGGCGGAGCTTTGCGGACACGCTGAGGGCTGGGGGCTGGCCGATGGGAGCCTGCAGTGAACAGGCAGGAGGGAAGGGGAAGCAGAAGGCTGGGGATGCTGGGGGAGCTGGGTCTTCGCTGGTGGGAGGTGGGGGAAGTGGTGGGACTACTGGAGGTAGTGGCAGGACTGCTGATGGTGGTGTGACGGCGAATCAGGAAAAAAAAAGAGATGTGACGGCTGATGGCCAGGGGGGGCAGGGGTTCCCAATGCAGAAGGGGGACCTGGCGGATGGTATAACGGGGCTGGCGGTGGCCCCGTTACTCAAGAAGTCGATTTCGGGGTTTGTGGTGACCTTGTGCTTCCGGGGCTTGTCTCGAAGCAGGTGGCTGGGGCGGCTTCAGTGAAGTTCTTGAAGGGGCTGGAGGGGGCCGAGGTGGGCTTTGAAGAGGCCAGTCCACTAGATGAGACACTGAAGAATGGAGTCGTGGTTGGGGAGGTGATGGTCCCCATGGTGCGGTGCTTATGATGGGACCCCAGGGTGGTGTAGCTTCTGGTGAAGGGGGTGCTCATGGTGACTAAGGAGGAGACTAGGAAGAGGGTGGAGGAGGTGATCATTAAGTATGGCGACGTGGTGGACATCAGATTTCAGGTGTGGGAGGGGACGACGATCAGGACAGGTGACATTGATGTCAGGATTTGGCTGGCGGGAAAGGAGGCCACAGGGAAGACGAGTGACTGTCCCTCGGTGCTGATGTGGGGGGCCGTAGTCTGTAAGGTGTCGAGGGTGAAAGGGAGTGAAGAGGAGGAGGAGGACTTATTGGAGGCACTGGAGGAGTTGAGTGGTGCTGTGGAGAGGAGGGTGGCAGCCTGGAAACTGTATGAGGAGTCGACACATCTGGAGATTGTGGGCGGGAAGCGTATCCATATGGATAAGAAGCAGTGGGAGCTGGCCCAGAGATGCAAGAGGCAGAGGGAGCTGTTGGCAGGCATAACTGGAGGGGTGATGAAGAAGTTGGTTGGAGCTGAGGAGCCTGAGGGTGCGAAGGCCAGTGTTTGGGCTGGTAATGGAGGAGAGAAGGTGGGGGTGAAGGAGGCAGGGACTGGAGGGATGCTGGACAAGAATCCATTTGCTGATGGTACCTTTGAAGTGTGGGAGCCGAAGTTGGATATCACCCCTCCCCCACTTATCAGAAGGGGCCCCATTGGGAAGAGAGGGCCAGCGGAGGATATGCGGATGCAGGGGGCCCAGCAGGTGCGCTTTGGGGTCCCTGATGCAGGGCAAGGGGATCAGGTGGTGGCGGTTGGTGAGGACGAGCTGGTGGATGTCCCTGAGGAGAAGTAGGATGAGGCTACCAGTGTAGGAGCTGACACTACAATGCTGGATGCAGGGCGGCTGGGGACTCCAGGAGGGAAGGAGGTGGGGAACCTGTTGTGGATGCGCAAGGTGATGGACAACCTCGCAGCGGATGCCTTGGGAGAAGTGGACCTGTGGGCGATGCCGAAGGAGTATTGGGCAAGGATCCTATATGGTGATGGAATGGTGGAGGCACTGAAGGCGGAGATTTTGGATATCTTCATGGAGGAGGAGGGGTATGAGGTTGATGAGGTGAGGAAGGCAGAGCTGGGGGTGGTTGCTGGTGAACGGGCAGTCTACTGCTGGGCAGAGCATCATGGGTTGCGGCTCTGGCAGGAGGCCTGTCTGGAGTATCACGAGGAATTTGAGGAGCATGAAGATGGGGCAATGGTAGAACTTCTGGGAGCTTTGGTGGCACAGGAAGCAGGGGAGAGGGAACTGGTGGCTGAACATGACTTGGATGTGGTGCAGGAGGAGCAGAATGCGAACTTGTAGAGGATGGGGCCATAATATAACATTATTCCTTATGAACAGTACAACCAACATTTTCTCCTTGAATGTGAATGGGTTAAGGGGCTCTGGGCAGCATAAGAACATTTTTACTTGGCTCAAGGGATTGGAGGCTGATCTCTTTTTACTACAGGATGTTCGATGTGAGGATGAGGAAGATCGGGTAGAGTGGACTAGGGAATGGGGTGGGGCTACTGCTTGGTTTGGAAAGGTAGCGATTTTGGTGAGGAAGGGTAGAGGTGACTTGGGGGGAATCAGGAGCTGGGGTGATCGATTGGTCTGGGGAGATTGGCATCAGCCAGGGTGGGAATCAGTGATGGTGGGCTCTTGTTACTGCCCTGCAGCTAGGGGTGAGAGGATTGCATGGATTGGGGGGCTGCTGGAGGAGGGTATTCTCTTAGAGGAAGGGGTCGATGTGCTCGGTGGGGATTTTAATATGGTTTGGGATCAGTGTCTAGATAGGACTGATGGAGGGAGAAGTGCTGGGGGTAGAAGTGGAGATCTGGATGCTTGGAGGAGGTGGAGACGTTGAGCTCCTTGGGGGATATGGGCAGAATGAGGTGGGGTGATGCTAGGGTCTACACACATTGGGTAAATGGCTTGGGCACAAGGATCGACTGGATTCTGATGGCGGAGTACTGGGGGGCAGATGTTTGGAAGGCACTGGAAGTAGAGTGGTGCCCATGGTCTGATCACTGGGGACTGTTGGGACAGGGGCAGTTTGGAGGGAGTGGAGATGGACCCGGACATTGGCACCTTAACTCCTCTCTGCTGGCTGAGAAGGGGTTGTGGGAATTGTGGGAGGAGGACATTCAGGCAAAGGTTTTTAACTGGGGGCATGAGGGTTTGTTGGTGGCTGTCCGCTGGATGAGATTGAAAGAGGCTGCAAGGGTTTATTGGGGAGGGGCTGGTAGAGAGGCTGGGAGGCAGAGAAGGAGGTGCACAAGATGTGCTACCAGCAGGCTGAGGAGACTCCAAACAGATTGGGCAGATTTGCTCACTGTTGAAGGGATGGAGGATTGGAGGATCGAGAGGGCGAAACTGGAGATAGCGGAGTTACAACAGGTGTTGAGGGAAGAGGAGGAGACTCATATGTAGGGCATGGCTGCTAGACTATGGTGGCAGGGACTTGAGGAGGGTGAGAGGCCCTCTAGGTACTTATCAAGGCTCCTCAAGGCTAGGAGAGTGCGACATCGGTGGGATGGGGTCCTGGATGCTGATGGGGACATGGTATATAGTACGTAACAAATCTTAGGGGTGTTGAAGGAGAGATGGCAGGGCTTGTGGAGTGAGGAAGAAGGGGGTGCTGATGAGGTGGAGATTGCAGACATGCTAGAAGAGTGGAGACTGCCCAATATGGCTGGACTGGGTGACTTGATCTTACCGGTGCGGGGAGAAGAGATCCAGAGTGTCCTGGCGGCAACTAAACTTGGGATAGCACCAGGGGAGGATGGATTGCCATGGGACTTCTGGAAGAAGATGGTAAATGTCTCTGGAGTTTTGGGTGAGATAACTGCTCTCACATTAATAAAAAAAAAAAAAAAAGAGATAACTGCTGTCTGTGACCATGTCCTTCAGAGCGGTGAGTAGGTTGGAGAGCAGGATCTCGGGCTGGTGGCCCTATTGTACAAAGATAAGGGGAGGAGGGAAGACTGGAAGAACTGGAGGCCGATCATACTTTTGGACATGGACAGGAAGATGGTGACTAAGGTGATTGTTGCTAGGCTGCAGAAAGTTGCCCAACAGGTGCTGGGGGAGGAGCAGCGGGGCTTTGTTGGGGGCAGACTTATTAGAGATGGGACTGCATTGGTTCATGGTGTCATTGAAGGGGCCCGAGCCTGTGGCCGAGATGGAAGGTTGGACTTTTTGGACCAGGAGAAGGCCTATGACCAGGTATGGCAGGTGTGGCTGGGCAAGGTATTGGACCAAATTGGGGTTCCCCCAAGGTTTAGGGCCTCTATATTGAGTCTGTTGGAGAGCAGTAGGGCAGCTCTGATGTGTAATGGTTACTGTGGGAGGGTGTTTTCCTTGGGAAGAGGGGTTCCTCAGGGGGACCCTCTGTCCCCTATTCTGTATGCCCTTTTGCTGGAGCCATTGATGGATAGGATTCGCCAGAAGGTAGCGGGGCTCTCTATATATGGTATAGGGTGGAAGGTGGGGGCCTTTGCTGATGATATGGTGGTTAGACTTGGGTCTGTGGCAGATGTAGGGGCGCTTCAGGAGACTGTGGAATGGTATGAGGCTCACTCAGGAGAGAAGCTCAACTGGCACAAGTATGAGATGATGGTGCTAGGGAATGGACTAGTGGGAGGGGACATCATTGGAACAATTGTCCCTACAGGAGAGGTGGTGTGGTATCTGGGCATCTTCCTCTCTGTATATGGTTCTGTCTTGCCACGAGTGTGGTAGGAGAGCAGGGTGAACATTTGGGGGGAGGCCCTTCAAGGGTAGGGAGGCCGCCATATCTCTCTAGCAGGACGGGTGTCAATTTTGAATGTATATTGGTTCCCCAAGCTATGGTATGTGGCATATCACCTCGATTTCCCAGCATGGGTAGTGAAGAAGCTGATGAAGGTGGCTATAGATTGGATCTGGGTGGGGAGGAGGTCTCAGGTCAGTTGGGATACTCTTGCAAGACCAGTAGTCAGGAGGGGTCTTGGACTGGTGGACTTTCCTAAGAGGCTGCACTGCTTGCAAGTCTGGTGGTTGAGGAGAGCTGTGGAATTGCAGGGCGGAGGTTGGGTACCTCTGCTGCAGAAGGTATGGGAGATGCGAATGTCCCCTCGGGGGTCCTCTGGAGACCTGCTCTCTTTGGTGGGGCTGAATGGCATTCAGCGGCTACAGTTCAAGGGCTTTTGGTGGGGTGTGGCTGAGGGAGCACACTGAATTGGCCTGCACTGGCAAGGCAATGAGAGGGAGGCAGTATGGGGGCCTAATATGTGGCACTGGGATAGATTGCTCCTGGGGGGTACTCCCCTTGCTACATTCGATATTGGGGAGGGAGTAGAGTGTCAGCAGGGACTTGGCCAGGATCTTTGGCCAAGTGGCTGGCAGGTGGCAGAGATCGGCAAGGAGTGGGACTGGGCCAGTATCTGGTCTTGGAGTGCAGAGGTACAGAGGTGGCTTCTCCCCAAGTTCTGGGTGATATGGTGGTGAATGTTGTGGAGGAATGTCATGCTGAATTTCCATATGGGGCATTTGGTGGATGGTAGACAATTTGACTGTGAGGAGTGTTATGATGTTGGGAGAGCTGGGGGTCAGGTACAGATGCCAGAACATTGGCTAGGTGAGTGCAAGGTTTTGGGGGACTTTTGGGCTGAGATAGGGGATCAACTGGGTGTGGAGCATAGGCTGGTAGGGGAGGGAGGTCGATGGGAGGGCTTGAGATCTCGGCTCGCAGGTGGGGTGGGTAATTGTTGGCTTACTGTAGGGTGGATATTAGCAATATAGGTAGGACTGGCAGGTCATTGGCTTTTTGTATTTGAGGAGGGCCAGCAGCTGGGGCTAGGAGAGAAGGTGTTAAGATGGGAAGAGCTATTGGGGGATCTGCTGACTAGATGGTGGGTGGGTTGGGGTCCTCAGGGGGGCCGACGTCGCAGTTTAGTGGTGAGGATCTGTGAGCAGAGTGGTGGGAGGGTGGGGATAGTGTTAGACAAGGTGGTCTTTCGTCAGGAAGGGGTAGGGGGGGGGTGTAATAGAACGAGCAAACAGATGGGACACGACGAATGACGAACGATCATGTGACCCGGCGATGATGTTATCATACGATCGAGCACGGCATACGAACAAACGAACAAACGAACGATGTGAAATGATGTGGAAAAACGATATCCAGCTTATCCCCAATAATTGGCGCTGCAGTAATAGTTGCCACAGCTGCTGATCATTGCCTAGTAATTGAGGTCCTGATCACAAAGATATTCTTTACCAAAAACCACCTGACAAAGGTCGCGATCACAAACCTCATTATAGTTACCAAATTAGTCACTCATACTCAGTCAGAAATCACGGACCAACTTGTATAAATACCCCCCAGTTTCCATCCGAAATAAAGCAGTTTTAGTTCAGTCCTTGATACAAGAATCAAGTCCCCCCCCTACACACACACATTCCCCTGAGTCATAGTAATGACATCTAAGTGACTCTAGTGTTTCTGACTAAACTCCAGAAGTCTAGCTAACTTCTGCCAGAACTGAAACCGGTATACAAATCACAAAGACTTAAGTAAACCCATTGAACCTAAATTCCAAGGCGAATTCAGTCTGTGCACAGCAAAGAACAAGACCCTCGAAATAGGGCACAAGAGAAAGACCTTTGAAAGATAAGGCACACAAGAAAGACCTTTGAAAGATAAGGTACTGCCGCTACAACTACTTAAAGCGAGTGCTTCCTCAACTGAAGGCTTCTTGGTACACATTGTATACTAAGTCCCTAAGTAATAGTCCACTTCCCTAATTATCCAAAGGATAAGAGAGGGATAGAAGTGAGAGTTATTACAACTTGGTAGCAGCGGATTACCAGCCAAGAAGGCACCAAAGAACACACTCC
>RBNI01001950.1:0-20257 GCA_003990745.1 Jimgerdemannia flammicorona | reverse complement strand
TCAATAAAACAAACAAAGAGAGGCCCCTCTAGGGGGATCAGATAGGGGGTGGGATCACTGTATTTATATGGGATAGATGGGTATTAATAAAGGAATGGAGTCCAAGTGACTATAAAAAAAAAAAAAAAAAAAAAAAAAAAAAAAAAAAAAAAAAAAAAGTCAACAGATCAGTCTTCAATAGTTCATAGTACTGATGATGCTTCAAGTCAAACATCCCTGATAGTTCCACACCTTCTATGCAATCCTTACTCCAAATCTGGCAACATTGTGCTAAGATAGGAGATAATATTGTTTGTAATTATTGCAGGTAAAAAATTAAGACACATCCATTGATACTTTTTGTTTTGACACACACATAATATTGTTACACTCACCCCCATAAACTGCATCAGCCAGAAGTTCAAAATGCTTGGTGGTATGACTTCAAACATGAATCAATATATAAAAGACAAGCACTCTGACAAAATCAAAAAGAACATGTAGACAAATAAAATCCACATCTAAGCTGTGGTGGGTACATTTATCTGATTGTCTGACTATTTCTGTACCAATAATGCCATTTAATCAAAAATATTTAGCCATACTCTTTGGCAGAATTTCGAAATCAGCTCATTCACTAGATTGTATGCACAGACCAGTCATTCACAACCATCAAGAGTGATCAATTGTATAGCTTCTTTGGCCTCCTCAAGTATGATTTATATTTGCCAAGTACTGATACTATTTGCAAAGATGTCCTGGAGGCTTATAGGAAGGAGCATGACAATCTTCGCCAGACACTTCAGATAAAATAAGGGCAGAACCATAACCTTTGCAAGCTGAATTATATAAAAGAGCTTACCAATTTAACCTCACATTCAATAAGCAGAATTCAGCAGACAAAATTTCATTTATGATCGACACATGGACATTCCCCAATGCAATTTCATTTCTAGGTATTACCAGTCATTGGATTGACCTTGATTGGCAGCTTAAATCTCTCACCCTTGACTTTGTCAAACTTGCTGGCTCTCATTCTGGAGACAACATTGCAAATACTTTTATTAGTTATATCTGGGAACTTGAGATCACAACCAAGGTAAAAAAGGAGAGCTTGCTGTTAGGTCAGTATTTTGAGAGAGATCCTAAAACAACCCAAATTTTGTTGGTTATTTATTTATTTTCACATAAATTCACCAACTGAATATTTCAAGTACAGATTTTGGCTATTATGATGGACAATACCACAAACAACTCAATATTTTTCAAAGTTTTAGTAGTCAGCCTCAAACAGGAAAACATGGCCTTCAGTGCAGAAAGCTACCATGTACAATACCAGGCCCACATACTGAACCTCACTATTCAGGACTATCTTATGTATATAGACAAAATATCCGAGAGAGGAGGGGCCCTGAGTATAATTTCTAAGCTGCGCCAACTGGTTGTGTCAGTCTAATCATCCCCACAATAATAAGACAAATTTGCTATATAGTGTAGGGCAATCAGTTTAGCCCTGAAAGAGCTTATATTAGATGTCTGTATGTATTGGAACTCAACATTTGCAATGATCCAGCATGTGCTGGAGTTTGCTATGGTATGTATTCTTTTTTTCTTCAGTTGGCTGAAGCAACTTATTTCAGATGATTGAAGATTTATTTTAAAAAAAAAAAAAAAAAAGCAAATAGATTCAATAGTGGCTACCAATAAGGAAATATGGGCTGAGGCTCTAGGTGAAAGCAAGTGGGATATACTTAGGAATTTTGTCAGAGTTTTGGAAGTAAGTAGTGATTGCTCTGGCTCCACACTCATTTTGTCAGCCTCCACACTCATTTTGTCTACCTCTGCACAATGTAACACCTCACTACATATAACTGCTAGTATTTCAATGATTGTATGAAGGATATAGTCAAACAAACGACCCCAACAATAAGCTCAGTAATACCAGTATACAATATTCTAATTGACCAGCTAGAGGACAAGCTCGAGGACAGGCTGGAGGGTTGTGGTGATTTACGGTTGAGTTCGGATTAGAGAGACACCATGAAGGTTGCTCTTAGCAAGCTCAGAAAGTACTACTCCCAAACAGATACCACCATATACTCAATCAGTACAGGTATGTCGATATTGGTGTATGGCTGTTACCCCTTCCAAAACAGAGAAACCTCTGTAAAAACTCACTCTCTCCTTTTCTTCGAACAGTGCTGGACCCATGCTTAAAGCTATAATACCATAAAGATCAGGGCTGGGAGCAGCACTTCATTGAGAGAACCAAGCAGACCATAATCAAAGTGTACTGGAAAAACTACATGCCACTACAAGGTTTTGGCCAAAGTCCAGATAAATATACTGAGAGATCCCTCCTATCCTACATTTACTTCAGCAGAAAGAGGAAGAGGGAGCTGTCAGTGGAAGAGCTGCCATCAATAGATGAACTTACCATTTACCTCACCAGTGACTGTATGATCCTGCTGGAGGATATGGAGGTACTCAACTGGTGGAAGGTGGGTTGTCAGATAGGTGTTGGGCCAATTTAACCCACTAATCTAACTACTGCTCTATCCACCGGAGTGTATAGCTGTGTCAAACAGACTTCCCCAGCCTGTGTGGTATGGCTTAGGATTACCTGGCGATTTCTGACTCCAGTGCTCCTGTTGAGTGGGTGTTCTCAGGTGGAGTAGACCTTGTTGCCCTAAAGAGGTATGTACTGAATACTGAGACAATCCAGGCATATATGTGTCTAAAGTCTTGGTGGGGCTTGGGCCACTAAAATTTGGTAGGTCCTGGGGGTTCACGGATAAGTTGGTTGACCTTGTGAAATATTTAATACCTTTCAAAAATAATAAAAAGGTAAAAAACCCTGAGGACTTGGCCTGGAATTTGTGGCCCAAGTAGACAGTAGTCAGCAGGGTTGACAGCAGCAGTGGAGGGAGCATACAATGTTTGTGGCCCTCCACTAGCAGTAAGGGGCAGCTCCAAGCCACAAGTGTCCCAGTCAGGGGGATTGGCAGAGGGGGGGTTAGCAGAGAGAGTGTGCAAAACTTACAGCCCTCTGCCAGCAGTGAGAGGCAGCCCCAAGCTGTCTTTTTTTTTTTTTTTTTTTTTTTTTTTTTTTTCCTCTATAGGCCGGAGCCTCATTTATTAACTATCTAAAATCCTCATGCCATACCAGCAGCCACATTCTGCATCTCACCCCACCCTACTCTCACACTACAATTTCCAAACCAATAACAATCTAAGCACCTTTAGGATGTGAGTTGTGATCTCACTGCCCAAGTAACTAGATCCTCCTATCTAGCCTGTCCCACCCAAGAGTGGGTATGGATTGTGAGCCCCAACCACCTCAAGTACTTAGCATCTAGTGCACCTGGTCTACCCCTATTAGTGCCTCTCTATCTTGCCCATCTTGCCTGGTTACCCGGTTGCCCATATCATTTTTCCCATTTTGCCCATCTTGCCCATGTTGCCTGTCTTGCCATCTTGCCCATCTTGCCCATCTTGCCCATGTTATCTGCGTCTTGCCTATGTTGTTTTGCCCATTTTGCCTATCTTGCCCATGTCGCCCAACTTGCCGTCTTGTCTGTCTTGCCCATCATGCCCATATTACCCATCTTGCCTGTCTTGCCCATCTTGCCCATTTTGCCCATCTTGCTCATGTCACCCGTCTTGCCATCTTGCCCATCTTGCCTATCTTGCCCATGTTACCCATCCTGCCCATCTTGCCTGTCTTGCCCATCTTGCCTGTCATTTTGCCCATTTTGCTCATCTTACCCATGTCACCCATCTTGTCTTGCCTGTGTTGCCCATCTTGCCCATTTTGTCAGTCTTGCCTATGTCATTTTGCCCATTTTGCCCATCTTGCCCATATTACCTATCTTGCCATCTTGCCCATATTGCCCATCTTACCTGTTTTGCCCATTATGCCTGTCTTGCTCATTTTGCCCATTTTGCCCATCTTGCCCATTTTGCCCATCTTGCCCGTTTTGCCCGTTTTGCCTGTTTTGCCCATCTTGCCTGTGTCGTTTTGCCCATTTTGCCCATCTTGCCCATATCACCCGTCTTGCCATCTTGCCTGTCTTGCCCGTTTTGTCTATGTTGCCCATGTTACCTGTATTACCCATCTTGCCCGTCTTGCTCATCTTGCCTGTCTTGCCTATGTCGTTTTGCCCATTTTGCCCGTCTTGCCCATATCACCTGTCTTGCCATCTTACCCATCTTGCCCATTTTGTCCATATTACCCATCTTGCCTGTCTTGCCTGTCTTGCCTGTCTTGTCTGTCGTTTTGTCTGTTTTGCCTGTCTTGCCTATGTCGCTCATCTTGTCTTGCCTGTGTTGCCCATCTTGCCCATTTTGCCCTATCATTTTGCCCGTTTTGCCTGTCTTGCCTATGTCACCTATCTTGCTATCTTGCCCATATTGCCCATCTTGCCCATTTTGCCAGTCTTGCCTATGTCGTTTTGCCCATTTTGTCTATCTTATCCATATCGCCCATCTTGCCCATGTCGCCTGTCTTGCCATCTTCCCCATGTTGCCCATCTTGCCTATTTTGCCTGTTTTGCCTATCTTGCCCATCTTGCCTGTCTTGCCTGTGTCGTTTTGCTGGTTTTGCCCATCTTGCCTATGTCACCCATCTTGCCATCTTGCCCGTCTTGTCTATCTTGCCCATGTTGCCCATGTTACCTGTGTTGCCCATCTTGCCTGTCTTACCTGTGTCGTTTTGCCCATCTTGCCCCAAAATTCTTGAAATTCTTGTAACTTACTGAAACTAGAAGCTATGGCTATACCGAAAAGACCAGGTCGGACTCTTATACCTAAGAGATGAGGTACACCTGTCAGCGCTCCTTGGAGCCTATATTTGTGGCCCCCAAAACTTGAGAAGCTCACCATCCTGGTAGCTTAGATGTAGAGCCAACTGTTTGGTCCAAGTGAAAGGTAGCAGCCCCAAGCTGTCAGTGTCTGGGTCAGTGGGTGGGGTTGGTCGGTGGGGTTGGTGGGCATGGGGTTGGCAGAGGGAGTGCACAAAATTTATAGCCCACATCTGGCAGCAAGGGGCAGCCCCAAGCTGCAAGTGTCCGAGATAGATGGGGCAGGCAGAGAGTGTAAGCATACAACCCCTCCAAGCTACCAAAATCGCATGGTATCCTCAGAACTAATTTGGAAACCACATGCAAGACTACAAAACAAGAGATCATCTGGTTACACGAAATATGCCAGCAAGCACGAGAACCTACCACCAAGATACAAGAATACTAGAAGAAGTACTATAACTATAAGACTGACTCTAAACCGCTATAACTAGTTTGGTATACTGTACTATTACAAAAGGAAACCGAAAGTACCAAACTCAAATCGAGACAAGAAGAACCCTATCTCATCTACCAAAAGATTCACAAACTGTACCTATCAACTCAAGACCAAGATACACTGTGACTATACAAGATCTCATTACTTAGTAGAAGCAAAACACATTTGAACAACTCTGTTCACTCTATCTGTGTCACCTCTGTTAGAGAGTGATGGATGCTTCATCTAAACTCAAGAAAGCCGACAACATTGAAACCAATCTCAAGCCATCTACGTGACAGATATTACTACTAGAAATTGCCTCGGATTATAGAAAATATCATTTCCGAGAGGTTCGAACCCCCAGCCATAACATTGGGAGCCCTTGCCCTAGATGAGAATGGCCAGTCCTTGCAAATGTGCCAGCAGATCAAAAAAAAAGAGAACCAAGACCTGTTATCCTTGTACAACCACCGCCACCAAGGATAGCCTTAATCTTGCAAGAGATAGAAGTAATGACACCTTGAAACTAATGATGTCAGAAGTTAGAAAACTGCTCAGACTTTGCCAGTGATAATGTCATCAATAGTGATGTCATCAAAGACTACCCAGACAGTGCCTAAACCTATAAATAGATTAGCAGTCATAGTATAGTTAGATTAGCCTTGTATGATGTGACTGTGAACTGACTCAGCAGTCAGACGATCTCTTGACATGTCAGATCAAACTTGTACTACGTGACTGCATTCTGACTCAGCAAAGTACTTAGTGCTATATCCATATCTAGCATAGCCCAGATAGCCCCTCACTAGTATAAATACCCCCTCCCCCAGACCTCAGAATCTCAGACTTGAACAGACTTGAACAGACTTGAACAATCTAAATACAACTCCTGAGCACTTCCCCACAATATCCTTTCACACAACTACTCCTAGTATAGCAATATCATGAATAGCAAATAAACCTATTTAATAACCCACAAACCACTCTTAAGTAAATCCGCTCCCCGTTAGGTCCCACTCCTAACCCCATCACGAAATTTCCTAATTGGGTATTGTCTGCAGCGATACACCAATTCAACTAAGCTGGCCTTAGTTTCTTAAACTTCCTGAAATATGGAAAATCCTGAACATCCAGAACAAGTCCGAAAAAAGGGCTTTGGTTGAGATGTCAACCCGATCTTGAAATCAATAAGCATAGAGGACATACTCCATATGAAATTGATCTTGACCATAAGAAAACGGTCTTCCAGAATATCCAGAACTTCCAGAAAACCCTTCTAGAACTATGTAATAGTAACTCTAAAAAGCAACCCTCTTACAGAGAGAGTATGCAAAATTTGCAGCCCTCCACCAGCAGTGAGGGGCAGCCCCAAGCTGTCAGTGCCCAGATCAGTGGGCAGAGTCAGTCAGCAGGGTTGGTGGGTATGGGGTCAGCAAGGGAGTGTGCAAAATTTGTGGCCCTCTGCCAGTAGTAAGGGGCAGCCCCAAGTCACAAGTGTCTGGGATAGGTGGGGCAGGTGGAGGGAGTATACAAAATTTGCAGCCCTTTACCAGTGGTATAGGGACAGCCCCAAGCTACTAAGAAGTCCAGGGCAGAGAGTGCTTCTGGCAGTTGGAGGGTACTTCTGGTAGTCAGAGGATGCTTCTGATAGTCAGAGGGCATTTCCAGTATTCAGAGGGTGGTGCTATAATAGAACAAACAAGCAAACAGATGGGATGTGACAAGTGATCACGAATGATCACATGACCTAGCAGCAATGACATCATCATACAAATGAAGCATGGCATACAATATTACGAACAATGAATGACGAACAATGTGAAATGACATGGAAAATAATATCCAGCTTATCCCCAACAATCAGCATCACAGTAACAGTTACCATAGCTGCTGATCATTACCTAGTAATTGAGGTCCTGATCATAAAGTTATTCTTTATCAAAAACCACCTGACAAAGGTCATGATCACAAACCTCATTATAGTTACCAAATTAGTCACTCATACTTAGTCAGAAATCACAGACCAACTTATATAAATACCCTCCAGTTTCCATTCGAAATAAAGCAGTTTTAGTTCAGTCCTTGATATAAGAATTAAGTCCCCCCCACACACACACATTTCTCTGAGTCTTAGTAATGACACCTAAGTGACTCTAGTGTTTCTGACTAAACTCCAGAAGCCTAGCTAACTTCTGTCAGAACTGAGACTAGTATATAAATCCCCAAAGACTTAAGTAAACCCATTGAATCTGAATTCCAAGGTGGATTTAGTCTGTATACAATAAAGAACAAGACCCTCGAAATAGGGCACAAGAGAAAGACCTTTGAAACAGAAGACAAACCAGAGAAAGACCTTTGAAACAGAAGGCATTGCCGCTACAACTACTTATAAGCAAGCACTTCCTCAAACTGAAGGCTTCTTGGTATACATTGTGTACTAAGTCTCTAAGTAATAGTCCACTTCCCTAATTATCCAAAGGATAAGAGAGGGGTAGAAGTGAGAGTTATTACAACTTGGTAGCAGCAGATTACTGAGCCAAGAAGGCACCAAAGAACACACTCCTGAAGTTGGAACAAGACCAACCTTAGACAGAAGTAACCCCCAGAACTAACTGTGGATCCTCAAACCAGAGCCAGAGAAGTCCTTGCCATTAGGACCAGGTGGTACCAAGAAACTACAGACCCAAGAACCTGCCAGCTTGTAATTGACCAGGCTTACAAGGATCTATACCAGGCCTTTAGGACATACTACCCAGGACTTAGGAATATTATTAGCTGCTATAGGTTCTACGAACTCCTCCAAGGATACATTGGAACCACTAGGACCCCAGAATCTACTGCTGTAGCTACCCAGGATTTTCTAGATTATATCACACCCCCTGCTGCAAGAGAAGTAGCTACTGAGTGAATTGCCTCTGACAGATATCATCATACCCCAACCAAGACCTCCCTTTACTACAGGCTAGTTGTATACTATACCTCTGCTATAACTAGGTATAAGAATGAGTAAGCAGGCCAACCATCCCCTACTACTGAGCAAGAAACAGGCCCAACTACTCAGCCAGAGACTGATATCCTCTTTGAAGGATCTAGTCAGTACGAAGATGCACTATCTCATCAGGGAAGGGAGTCAGATAAAGACTCTACAGGTTATCAGTCTGATGATAGCTAATGAGGAACAGTAGGCCTAGGAATTTACCAAGGAACTACAGGTCAAGAAGATCAGACCCCAGAACCAACCCAGCCACCTATACAGAGGTTTAGTTTACCCTCTCTCACAGAACTCTTTGATCTGATATCTGGGAATCAAGTAACCCCAAGTCATACAGCACTACAACCCCACCAAGCAGAACAATCTTCAGGAGAATCTACCCCAACAGGCCTGCCACCAATAGTCAACACAATGATAGATGCCAATATTAAAGCACTGAGCACTCAGCTAGCAGTACTAGCAGGGATAGTAGGACAGATTGCTGAACAGAACAAACCAACCAAGACCTTGCGAATCCCAACATTCAGTGGAAAAAACAGTGATATCAAAAACTTCATCAATGCAGTTGATATAGGCTACTGAGCAAACCAATAGAATGACAACCAAATACCTATAAGAATGCTCACCAACAACCAGAACAGCACCCTTCAACAGCTGTTTGCTACATCAGTAGCACAAGTGGAAACAGTAGCCACATTCTTCACTGGAACAGCAGCTGAATTCTGGCAAACCTTGGAACAACACCTAGTAATCTGGGAAGCCCACCCTCAAGTCAATGGACAAGTACCTGCCAACAATAGACCAGGTTGGGGCAACTACAAAGCAGGCCCAGAACTCAAGGCCTTGCTACAGACCAAATTCTAAAATGCAGCCTACATACAAGAAACTTAGAACAAACTGTCTCAGATGAAGTTTCACAAGAATGGCAAAGAAGATCTAGAGACCTTTGCTACCAGAATGGATGCCTATCTCAAAACTGTTGGACTTACCTACCAGGAGAACAATTTGGCCATCAATGGCACTAGAGCCAACCATCTCTTTGCAGCCCTACCAGACTGGCTCACCCAGAAGATCAAGGAACAAGGTCTTCTCTAAGGATGCCCTCACTACTTATAGTGCTTTGCCCAAGTACAAAGAAGAGTCTGCAAAATCCTTACTGCACAAGCTCCACAAAATCAAGAACACAAGAAGGATAACCAAGATAGGAGGAATCCTACCAGAAGAAATGATCAAAGGAATGACTAAAGATATGATCAAAGGAATGATCAAAGGAACCAGCAAAATACCAGAGGACCCAGACCTCCCACTGAGGATGAGAAGAAGCAGCTCTGTGAAAAGGGATTGTACTTTATCTGCAAGAAGACAGGACACATCTAATTCAGATGCCCTGAGAAGAAGAACAGAACAGACGAACCCAGTAACCAGAACATTACTGTCATTGGAGAAGATCCAGGAAAGAAGAACCCCAAGAATGTCATCAAAGTACAGAAGATATGGTACAAGGCTACCATCCCCACTAAGGCCCACCCAACCGATGCTGGATATGACCTCTACAGTAGCCAAGATCTCACTATTCCACCAAGTACCAATGCTACAGTGTGAACAGGAATTGCAATACAAGCTCCCAAAGGAACATACATCCACCATGCTGAATGAAGCAGCCTAGTCAAAGAATTCAACATTGGACTAGGAGGAGGAGTAGTTGACCAAGGATTTACTGGTGAAATCCATGTCATCTTGAGACATATCATTTGAAGTCAAAACAGGCCAAAGAATTGCCCAAGCAATTATTGAAGAAATCCATCAAGATCTCACCATTGAAGAAGTCCCGGAACTCTCCCAGACAGACCATGGCAAGAAAGGGTTTGGATCTACCAACAAACCTCCCAGTCAAAAGGTCACTACCATGAAGGAAGATGATGAAAACTGGTATAAGAGAATTGCAGATAGTTATGCACCATGTGGATGATGCCCTCATTCTATTCGAATATACTGTATGGAATATGTTAGCGAATGCCATGCATGCCTCTACAAAGTTTTCAAAATTCAATCCAAGAAATGCCAACTCAACAGACTGAGGAACCCAAACAAGACAACCCTCCTTGTGAAGGATGGGGAGAAACTGACTTTGAGGAGACTGACAGTAATTGGGACAATAATGAAGATGAAGAGCTCAACACTATCAAGAAGGAGGATAGTTGCATCAAGTTCGCAGGCCAAGTCTACAGATAGAATGTCAATGTCTTGCTTGATAGTAGTGCTACTGGAAACTATATCAGCATCAAGACTGCTAAGAGGATTGGAGCCCGAAGCAGACCAACTACTGAGAAAAGAAGTGTTACCTTTGGTGATGGAAAGACTGCAACATTGACCAAGATCTGTGAAGATCTTTTGCTCAAGATTGGCAAATATCAAGAGAAGTTGGACTTCAGCATTGTAGATCTCCCAGGACAAGATGTTATCTTAGGAAAAGCCTGGTTAACCCAGCACAACCCAGACATCAACTGGAGAACCAACAAGGTTAACCTGACCCATGAAAGCAGAAAAATCACCCTGACACTCCAGAAAGGTACCAACCACCAAGGAATCAAAATCATCTCTGCCATTCAAATGAAGAGACTCTCTCAAAAAAAGGGAAACACCTACTTCATCTGTACAGTATAAGAAGTCACTGAAGCTACAAGTAGCCCAATTCCAATGAAAGCTTAAGAACTGTTCGAAGAATTCCAAGATATATTCCAAGACCCCCAAGGACTTCCACCTAAGTGCCAAATCTAACATGGAATTGATCTTATTCCAGGATCTGAACCTCCATACAAGAGTATCTACCAACTAGTCCAACCTGAGCTCAAGACTCTCAAGGATGAATTGACCAAACTACTGGCCCAAGGATACATTGAACCCAGCCACTCTTCATTTGGAGCCCCTATTCTATTTGTTAAGAAGAAAGATGGCTCTCTGTAAATGTGTATTGACTACAGAGCCCTCAACAAGATCACTATCAAGAACCAGTATGCCTTACCTAGGATTGATGAGTTGTTACACCAAATCTTCAAGGCCAAGACCTTTTCTCTACTGGATTTGCAAAATGGCTACCACCAGATTATTATTGATGAGAAGGACATTGAGAAGACAGCTTTCTGTACATAGTTTGGGTACTACCAGTTCTGAGTCATGCCTTTTGTATTGACCAATACAACAGCAACATTCCAGTATCTGTAAGCGCACAACCTCCAAGCCACAGAAATTATACATCACCCTCTTAACAAGCCACTGAAATCACATACTACCTCTGAACAAATCTGGAAATCACCTCTGTGATCATGAAGCTGAGTCAAATAAAAGTCACAGCACACAAAGCTGAGTCAATATGAAGTCACGGAACACAAGGTTCACACAAATGGAATCTTACCAATCAAGAACAGATGCATATATACTGAGCTCTGAGACATGTCGAAACAGAGAACTAAAACAAATAACAATCACAACTTCCAAACACACAAACATGACCACCAAGATCTACAACTACATCCGTACTGACATTTGGAATGCCATTATCAACCAAGCCACACCCCCTCTGCCCCTCATGAATATCCATAGCCTCGCACCTCTCTACTTCATAGAAGCCTGATGGAACACCCTGAACATACTTAATGAGGTCCACCAGATCGGACAAATCTCAAGCTACTACCAGATCGGCCACCTCCTGGAAGACATGGTACAACACCACCACGATACAGATATTACCCAGATATCTCTTCACCAGAAGCTTATTGCCTGCAAACACCAAGAACTCTTCTATGAGTACAGCACCTTTATTCCCTACCTCTGAGTTACTACCAGCGAAATGGTTGCTACCCTATCCTACAGCCAAATTGATGACATGATATAAGAACTCAACCACAAGTATCTTGAGTATGTTCAGACTACCGACAGAACCTTTCCGCACCCCAACGACCACATCCTGCAAATGCCCTAAGTTGGATATGTCATGAAGGATGTCTATGATATAATCAACTTCAATGAAGATAAAGCAGAAGACAATGATCCCTCTGATGCTGACATGACCTCAAGCCAAGGATCTCTACCAACCCTGATCACACCACCAACCTTGCTGATGAACTTACAACAGTTCATAACCACATACAAAACTTATTGGGACAATGGTCACTGGCACAAATACCAACCTGCATTCACCCCCGATTACTTCAACTACAACGAAGAGACTGGAGAACACAACCTGTACCTTCAGACAACCCTCAAGATTGAACCAACAACTCCACCACCTGAGTATGAGTGACATGAACCACAGCTGCCAGCTTACTATAACCCCACGACTCATAGTACTATAACCTATAGAAGGTATGCAGACAGCGTATCCGATAAAAGTGAAGACAATGTACCCCTCCTTCGCCCACCAACACCTTATCCAGCATATGAGACAGACAATGCTATCCTGTAGGATGGAGATGAAGTCCCAATATATTATTACCTCAGTGAACAAGGAGAAGTGATCTGCGTACTACTCTTCCTAGACGACTACTTCATCAGAGATGATGCAATTGATAGTGATGTCATTGAAGACTACCCAGACAGCATGTAAACCTATAAATAGATTAGCAGTCATAGTATAGTTAGATTAGCCTTGTATGATGTGACTGTGAACTGACTCAGCAGTCAGATGATCTCTTGACATGTCAGATCATACTTGTACTACATAACTGCATTCTGACTCAGCAAAGCACTTAGTGCTACATCCATATCTAGCATAGTCCAGATAGCCCCTCACTAGTATAAATACTCCCTCCCTCAGACCTCAGAATCTCAGATCTGAACAATCTGAATACAACTCCTGAGTACTTCCCCACAATATTCCTTCACATAACTACTCCTAGTATAGCAATATCATGAATAGTGAATAAACCTAGTTAATAACCCACAACCTACTCTTAAGTAAATCCACTCCCCGTTAGGTCCCACTCCTAACCCCATTACGAAATTTTCTAATTGGGTATTGTCTGCAGTGATATACCAATTCAACTAAACTGGTCTTAGTCTCTTGAACTTCCTGAAATATGGAAAATCCTGAACTCCCAGAACTAGTCCGAAAAAGGACATTGGTTGAGATGTCAACCTGATCTTGAAATCAATAAGCATAGAGGATGTACTCCATACGAAATTGATCTTGACCATAAGAAAACAGTCTTCCAGAATATCCAGAACTTCCAGAAAACCCTTCCAGAACTATGTAATGGTTACCCTAAAAAGCAACCCTCTTACAACTTGGTAGTAGCAGTTTATAATCCAATTCCGCTTCAAGACGCTTCCTCACCCCACTACAAACCCTTCTGTGAATTCCTATAAGTTGGTATAAAGCCCAACCTCTGACCTGGAATTTATCGTGAACCATCTGACAATCTGGAGAGAATTGAACCTGATGTACAAGGACAATTTGACCTCCACACTTGCAACAAGTGGGATAAACTTCATTCAAAGAAAGAAGTACTCCGATTAAACCAGCAAATAGGTGAAACTCTAGTCACCGAACTCCTTGCACTACACCCAGCAAGTCAGGACAAAGAAGGTCTTATAGAAGCCTTCTTTACTCTTCTCAACAAGAGTTTTGTCAGCTCTACAAATCCAAGCGACCTAGGACAACTAGTAGCAGTCTTTCTAGCCTTAGTTCCTCATGAAGCCCAAGCCTCTGTAGCCAAGTGGCTCAACTCTACCGACTTTCACCGAACCAGAACCAAGACTGTGTTATACTACTGATTCCAGAATAGCAAGGCCCGCCATATTCTTAAGGAAGAAGTAAGAGAAATCCTTCATCAACTACCTGATCCTGAACCTGAAGCAGGCCCTACTACAGCCCTATCTGAATCCAAAACTAATACTGAACCAGAACTTGACTTTGAACTAAGTCCATCTGAAATCAGATATACAACTGATTCTGTCTACTTTGACACCAAGCAAACCCAAGTACATGGAGACCAAACCCAAGAGAAGGAGGAGTATCTCAGTGAATTCGATCCCGGATATACTACCGAAGGAGACATACCTCCATCAGGACAGAATACACCTACACAGTAACAGACAGCCATCTATCAAGCCCTTACTCCAGACCTACAACTATTACTCCAGCAACTTATACAGACTCAAAGAACCTCATCACACTCTGCACCAGTACCTCAAGTAGTACCAGTAACACCACTATCAGTAGTTCAACCGCCTCCAGTAAACAAAATAGCAAACCAACAGATTCTAGACCTCACAGCCCAGGTAGCTATAATGGCAGCAACCATTACTGCCTTAGCTGAACAGACCCGACCTACATACATCTTTCACCAGTACCATTCGGGTGACACAAGACTCGGGCAACACTTTTCAACAACGTCTTCAAGTTTTGGTGCTATCATGATGGCAAGCAATATGCATTCTGGTGAGCATACTGGGCAGGGGGACCCCAGTGCCTTTGACTGGCAATATGTGGGGGGGGGTCGAGGTACTGGTCTTGGTATGCCAAGTGCTTTGATAAGGGGACGTGGGGCTGGAGGGGGTGGCAGAGGAGGTGCAAGGCCACATGGGGGAGAGAGGATGACCTTCACAGATAAGGTCAGGATGGGGAAGCAGGCGACGGGACTAGATGGCTGGCTGGAGCTGGGGAAGGCGGCTGCTACCTCGAGTGACAAGGAGGCCGCTCCACTGGGGGGTCAGCATAGCAGGGCTAGAGGTGTAGTGGCTGAGGCAGTGACTGTTGATGGCAGTGTGATGGGCAATCTGGAAAAAAATCCAGATGTGACGGCTGATGGGGGACCTGGTCAGGGGAGCGGCGTGAGACCCGGGGATCTGGCTGATAGTATGACAGGCCTGATGGTGGCCCCATTACTCAAGAAATCTGATTGGAATTTGCCATCACACTGTGCTTCTGTGGCTTGGCAGTGACGGCAAAGATGGTGCTGGGGCTGCTGGCTAGTGAGGTGAAAGGAGCAGCCTCAGTTAAGTTTTTGAAGAAGCTGGAGACAGTCGAGGTGGGGTTTGAAGAGGAGGGTTTGCTACTGGAGGCAGTGGAGAAGGGTGTGGTGATTGGAGGAATTTCAGTGCCGATGGCGAGGTGTATACATTGGGATCCCCGAGTGGTCCATCTGGTGGTGGCAGATTTACCAATGGTGAAAAAGGAGGAGACGAGGAGGCTGGTCACGGATGTGGTGAAGGAGTACAGCGAGATAGTCAATATTGGGTTTAGGGTATGGGAGGGGACTGAGCTCAGGACGGGTGATGTGGATGTCAGGCTGAGGCTGTTTGGGATGGAAAATACTGAGAAGGTTAGGGACTGGCCAGTGGCATTGAAGTGGGGCCCAATTGAGTGCAAGGTTTCAAGGGTGAAGGGGTCCAAGGAAGAGGAGGAGAACCTGCTGGAGGCACTTGAGGACCTGGCGGGGGCTGTGGAGAGGAGGCACAGGGCTTGGAGGGCTTACGAGGCTAGGATGGTAGTGGAGGTGATCGAGAGCAAGAAGGTGTGAATGGACAAGGTGCTCTGGGAGAAGGCGAAGGGGAGATAGCTGCAGAAGGATTTACTGGCCAGTTTGGATGGGGGACCAAGGGCCAGGGCTATGGAGGAGGGTACCAGAGTGGGTGCTAGTATCTGGGCAGAGGCTGGGCAGCAAGGGAGGAAGATGAAGGAGAGTGGGGAACAGGAGCTGGAGGAGGCAGTAGTGGACACAGTGATGGTGGATGATAACCCGATCCAGTATGGTGTTCCCAAGGTGGGTGAAGGAGAGTTGGAGGATGTGTCAGAGGATGGTTGGGATGAGTCTGTGTGAACTGAGGAGAGGAAGGAAGGAGAGACAGATTTGGCGCAGGTAGCTGAGGTAGTTGGGGGGGAGAAGTAGCTGTTGAGGGCACTACAGAATGTGGCGGCAGAGGAACTGGGAGAGATCGACTTCCAGGTGATAAGTGAGGAATTCTGGGGGCGAGTGTTGCAAGGAGAGGAGGTTATGAGGAAGTTGAGAGATGAGATGATGGTGGCTCTCTTGGAGGCAGAGGAGTATGAGGTCACCAAGGCGAGGGAGGCAACGCTATTGGGTATTGCTAACGAGAGGGCAGCTTATCTGTGGGAGCCGTGGAAGGGACTGGAAAAGTGGCAGGTGGTTTGTGAGGAACACTGGGCATCAATGGAGATAGTGGATGGTGAGGACTGTGCGGTATTGTTGGCAGCTCTGGATGAACAGCAGAATGTGGAAGATGAGATTGCGGCAGAACAGAACCTGGATCTGGCTGGAGAGGAAGTGAGCATGGAACTGTAGATGTGGGAAAGCAACAATATCAAATATTTCACTATGAATAGTACAACCAACATTTTTTCTTTGAACGTCAATGGGCTTAGAGAGACTGGGAGACAACATAGGATTTTTGGATGGCTGAAGAAACTGGAGGCAGATCTCTTCTTACTTCAAGATGTACGGTGTAAGAGGGAGGAAGATGTACTGGAATAGATGAGAGAGTGGGGTAGAGAGGCAGTTTGGCAGGGTAAAGTGGGAATCCTGGTTAGGAAGGGGAAAGGGGACATTGCAGATACTGGACATTGGGGTAGTAGATTAGTGTGGGGGATGTGGCGGAGGCCTGGATGGAACTCAATTGTGGTGGGATCTTGTTACTGCCTGGCTGAAAGGGGGACCTGAGTGGCATGGATTGGAGATCTGCGGGATTCTGGGCTCTTGGTGGAGGCTGGAGTGGATTGTCTGGGAGGTGATTTTAATATGGTACGGGAGAGTAGACTGGACAGAACTGATGGGGGATGGGGTATGGCAGAAAGGAGTGGGGGATTAGAGGAATGGGAAGAGGTGGAAAGACTCAGCTCACGGGTGGATGCCATGTGACTTCAGGATAGGGATCAGTGTCTATATACTCACTGGGTGGGAGGACTTAGTACTAGGATTGATTGGATTCTGACTGCTGAGTGTTGGGGCACTGTAGTTTGGGAGATGATGGAGGTTGAGTAGTGCCCTTGGTCAGATCACTGGGGTATTCTGGGAGGTGGGAGGTTTGGAGGAAGCAGAGAGGGGCCAGGACATTGGTGTCTGAACTCTTCATTGCTGGATGAGATAGACCTGTGGAATGCGTGGGTGGTAGAGGTGCGAACTAAGGTTAATAATTGGAGGTGTGCTGGGATGAGGATTGGAGATAGGTGGCATCGATTGAAATCTGAAGCTCAGAGGTACTGGGGGGAAGTGGGGAAGGAGAGAGGTGCTCAGCAGAGGAGACAAGTCCGATGGGCGTCCAGGAGACTAGAAAGATTACTCTTGAACTGGGCTGGGGTATTGGAGGAGGAGGAGTTATTGGACTGGAAGGCTAAGCAGGCTAAGCTGGAAGTGGTGGAACTGCAGGATCTGTTGAGGAAGGAGGAAGCGATGCAGGCTCAGGCTATGGCGGCAAGGTTATGGTGGCAGGGATTGGAAGAAGGCGAAAGGCCCACAAGGTTTCTGTCCCATCTTCTTCATGCTAGGGGAGCATGACACTGGTGGGAAGGAGTCCTTAATGATGAGGGAGAAATGGTATTAGGTGTGCAGGGGATCCTGGGCCAACTGAGCGCCCGCTGGAGTAACCTCTAGAGTGAAGAGGAGGGAGGGGAGGGGGTGCAGGACATTGAGTGGCATCTTGAAGAGTGGCACCCGAATCCTGCAGTAGGGTTGGGGGATCTTGGCCAACCAGTTTTGGGAGAGGAGATCCTTCGTGTTCTGGCATCAACAACCCTGGGAACAGTGCCTGGGGAGGATGGTTTGCCTTGAAACTTTTGGAAACATATGGTATCAGTAGAAGAGGCTCTGGAGGAGATGTTGCTGATGTGTGATACTGTTATCAGTAATGGGGAGTGGATTGGGGGGCAGCAGTTGGGGCTGGTATCCCTGCTATTCAAGGACAAAGGGCGTAAAGAGGACTGGAAGAATTGGAGGCCAATTATGCTACTGGATATGGACCGCAAGTTGGTCACCAAAGTCCTGGTGGCAAGACTACAGGGGGTGGCCCAACAGGTGCTAGGGAAGGAGCAGAGAGGGTTTGTTAGGAGCCGACTGATCTGAGATGGCATGGCATGGGTTCATGGTGTCATTGAAGATGCTAGGGCTGCAGATGTGGATGGCCACTTGGTTTTTCTGGACCAAGAGAAGACCTATAATAGGGTTTGAAGAGTATAGTTAGAGAAGGTACTGGAGTACATTGGGGTACCGGTGGGTATATGTCAGTCCCTTATTAGACTACTGGAAGGGAGTAGGGCTGCAATTCTGGCGAATGAGCATAGGGGGGCTTCCTTCCCCTTAGAGAGGGGGGTGCCTCAGGGGGATCCGCTGTCACCTATCCTCTACGTCTTTGCCCTAGAGCCATTGTTGGATCAGATATAGTACAGAGTTGGTGGACTGAATATCTTGGGCGTCAATTGGAAGGTGGGGGCCTTTGCAGATGATATGGTGGTTGGATTGGGCTTGGTGGCAGATGTGGCCATGCTCAAGGAGACAGTTGAGTGGTATGAAAGATGCACTGGAGCGAAACTCAACTGGCACAAGTGTGAGACAATGGTCCTTGGGGAAGGAGTCATAGGGGGGGACGTCATTGGAACAATTGTCCCGGCTGAAGGAGTGGTATGGTACTTGGGTATCTATTTCTCAGTGTATGGCTCTTTACTTCCCAAGAAGTGGTGGGAGGGCAAGCTGGTAGAATGGGGGAAAGTACTGACTAGCTGGGGTGGTAGACAGGTGTCACTGGTGAGAAGGGTTACTGTTTTGAATGTGTATTGGATGCTGAAGCTTTGGTATTTAGGCTACCACTTGGACTTCCCTAAGTGGGTGGTTAAAAAGCTTCTCAAGATGGCCTGCTCTTGGCTCTGGGCTAGATGCCAGAGTCAGATTGGCTGGGAGGTACTAGCACTCCCTGTGGATCATGGAGGACTTGGCCTGGTGGACTTTCCCAAGAGGCTACTCTGCTTGAGGGCATAGTGGATGAAGAGGGCCAGTGAGTTGAGAGGAGGAGAATGGGTGCCCCTTATGCAGCATTTGTGGGAGGTGAGAGTGTCACCATGGGGGGGCTCAGGGGATCTACTGTCCTTGGTGGCCTTGGATGGTAGTCAGAGGATGCGATACAAAGGATTCTGGTGGGGAGTGGTAGATGGGGCCCACCGCATTGAGATCCGTTAGCGAGGTACTGAAGGGGATGAGGACTGGGGCCTGGTGATGTGGAGGTGGGACAGGCTCTTGTTGGGAGGGAATCTGGCTGAGGACTTCCACTTAGAGGAGGGTATGGAGTGTCTTAGAGGTCTGGGGCAGGACCTGTGGCCAGAGACCTGGCAAGGGGCTGGAATTGGGGAGAGATGGGACTGGGCAGGTATCTGGTCTTGGATCAAGGTTGTGTCAAGGTGGCTACTGCCAAAAATCTGGGTAGTATGGTAGAGGCTGTTGCATAGAAATGTGATACTCAACTTTAGGACTGGTCATCTGGTGGATGGTGGGGTCTTTGATTGTGAGGAGTGTCATAATGTAGGGCAGGAGGGCAGGGTGGTGCAGACTCCTGAGCATTGGCTGGAGGAGTGTGAGAGTATGGAGAATTTTTGGAGGGTAGTTGGAGAGAGGTTGGGAGTATCAGCACCTGACCCTGAGGTGGGTGGGCAGTGGGCGGCACTGCAGTCGAGACTAGTGGGGAGGGTGGGGAATGAGTGGCTGATGGTGGGTTGGGCCATTGCAATATGGGTGGAGCTCACCGAATATTGGCGGAACATCTTTGAGGAGGGCCCCCGGAGGCCGGTGAGACTGAGGGTAGTGAGGTGGGAGGAGCTGATGCTTGAGCTCTTCAAGGCATGGTGGATTGGTTGGGGCTCCAAGGGGGGGAGACATAAAGGTCTAGTAAGGAGGATTGTAGAGAAGAGTAGTAGTAGAGTTGTAGTGACAGTGGACGGAGTATCATTTGTAGGACCGAGAGTGGGGGGGGGTCTCTGTGGGATAGGTTGAGGGTTTCAGTTGT
>RBNI01001949.1:0-20260 GCA_003990745.1 Jimgerdemannia flammicorona | reverse complement strand
TTTTTAAGATCTTTACTCTCTCCACTTTATTCTCTCACTTTCTTCACTTTATTCTCTCACTCTCTCTGCTTCATTCTCTCACTCTTCACACTTTATTCCTTTATTCTCTCACTCTCTCTGCTTCATTCTCTCACTCTTCATACTTTATTCCTTTATTCTCTATTTTTTATAGCTTATCTTCTATATATCTCACTATTTAAAAAAACTGTCTGCACTCTATTCTGATTACTTTTATATATCTTACTATTTGAAAAGACCATCTATATTCCTTGCTTAAGGTATATTATATATATTCTCCAATATATCTTACTGCTAATATATCTCACTGCTTGAAAAGGCCATTATACTCCTTGCTTAAAGTATATTATATTGTGATAAACCACGAAACATACTAATTCTAAAAACTAAGCAGGAGATGTGAACATTAGCATAGCATAGTAACCAGTAACTATTGCTGCAGAAAAATGTATAAATAACCAGATAGCTAAAGAAGGGAATAATGTGAACAGTGGCTGTCCCCTGGACAGTGGCTGTCTACTGAACAGTGACCATCTGCCCAAACATACCATAGATAGCAAATCTATAGTTAGTCAGATAGCAACCAGATAGCAACCATAATATATAAATTACTCCAGAGACAAGAGTAAATAAACCTCAGTCTGAAATTGAATCCAAAAGCAAAAGACAAGTCTGCCTACCACACTTCAAGAGGAACTCTACAGCTACTATTAGGAGATTGTGAGCATTGGTCCCCTTTTCCCACTCCGGTCTACTTTTCGATATAAAGAACGAGTCTGTTTTTGGTTTGCTTACCAGATAAGCCTGAAGATTTGCTACCTAAGTTCGAGTAAAGAACTTTGCTACCTTTTGAGTAGCCTGCCACTTAAGAAATAAGCTGCCATTTCTAAGTTATTCTCTGCCTTCTCCAGAAAGCCACCTTGCTCAAGTCAGTTTCTGATGCAACTTCGCAGTAGAGTCAGTCTATGATATAACTCCATGTAAACGAAGTCAGTCTTTGATATAACTTTGTCAAGAGACCCTTTCCCAAAGAATACCGCCAGTTATTCATATTCCCAGTGAGCCCAGTATAGAAGAAACTATGCCAGTATAATTCTCAGTAAGAAGAATCCACACTATCTTCTATTCCCAAATCACTGCTTTTGGAAAATCTGCACCAAATCGAGTTATCCGTCAAATTGCCAGATTGTCATGTATAAGAAACCTGCACTATACAAAGATTGTCATGCTACACAAGAGATCATCACACCAGAAATCACATACTTTTGGAGACTGCCATCACCCAGGAAGGAAACTGCTTACACTACATATAAATTCTGCCATTCTCAGTTGACCCAAGAAGGAAACCCATTCACAAATCACTACTATACCCCGAAGAACTGTCTCAATTAGGAAATTGATATACAAATCACTCACAGATATCCAGCTTTGACTATTATACTACTAAATACCAAGGACCTCAGAAATCTTAGAACATTTTATTGCTTTTTGACAAAGTAACTGGGGGCTCAAGCCAAACTACACTAATCCCCAACCTTGTAATTTGCCTCCATTGAGCCAGTATGTTACAATATATATATATTCTCTAATATATCTTACTACTTAAAAAAGTCACTCTCTTCTGATATACTTATTTTTAATATATTATATTTAATATGTTATATTTATTCTCTATATCAACTTTTTATCATAATAATACTTATCATAATAATACTTACTATGATAATACTTGCTTGTGTTTTTTATTTTTATTATATTTGATAGGTCATATTTTATATCTGGCTATCTACCTTAGTAATTCTACTTTTTATTTATTTATTCTTATAAATTATATATCATATCTGACTATCTGTCTCAATAATTATATCTCTCTTTTATTATTTTATTTAATGAATTATATATCATATCTGGTTATCTACTTTAATAATTATATCTTTCTTTTATTATTTTATTTGATAGATTATATATCATATCTAGCTATCTGTCTTAATAATTATATCTACTTTTTATTATTTTATTTGATGAGTTATATTTTATATCTAGATATCTATCTTGACAATTATATCTCTCTTTTATTATTTTATTTAATGAGTTATATATCATATCTGGCTATCTGCCTCAATGATTATATTTCCCCTTTATTATTTTATTTGATGGGTTATTTTTATGTCTAACTATCTGTCTTGATGATTATATCTCTCTTTTATTTTCATTTCATTTGATGAATTATATTTCATATCTAGCTATCTGTCTTGATAATTATATATTTTATTTGATTATATCTAACTATCTGCCTCAATAATTATATTACTTTTTATTTTTATTTTATTTGATAGATTATATTTCATATCTAACTATCTATCTTGATAATTATATCTCTCTTTTATTATTTTATTTAATGAGTTATATATTATGTCTAGCTATTTATCTTAATAATTTTACTCTTTATTTATTTATTCTTATAAGATATATATTATATCTGGCTATCTATCTCAATGATTATACATATCTCTTTTTTTTATTTTATTTTATTTGATAGATTATATTTCATGTCTTGCTATCTGCCTTAATAATTATATATATCTCCTTTTTATTATTTTATTTAATAAGTTATATATCATATCTAGTTATTTGCCTTAATAATTATATCTCACATTTATTTTCATTTTATTTAATAAGTTATATTTAATATCTAGCTATCTGCTTTAATAATTATATCTCTCTTTTATTATTTTATTTAATGGATTATATATCATATCTAGCTATCTGTCTCAATAATTATATTTTCCTTTTATTTTCATTTTATTTGATAGATAATATTTCATATCTGACTATCTGCCTTAATAATTATATCTCTTTTTTATTATTTTATTTGATAGGTTATATATTATATCTAGCTATCTGTCTTGATGATTATATATTTCTTTTATTTTTATTTTATTTAATGAGTTATATATCATATCTGGCTATCTGTCTCAATAATTATATCTTTTTTTTATTTTATTTTATTTGATAGTTATATTTTATATCTGGCTATCTATCTTAACAATTATATCTCCCTTTTATTATTTTATTTGATAGGTTATATATTATGTCTGGCTATCTGCCTTAATAATTCTATATTTTATTTATTTATTCTTATAGGTTATATATTGAATCTGGCTATCTATCTCAATGATTATATCTTTCTTTTATTATTTTATTTGATGAGTTATATGTTATGTCTGACTATTTATCTCAATAATTATATCTTTCTTTTATTTTTATTTTATTTGATAGATTATATTTTGTATCTGGCTATTTGCCTCAATGATTATATCTCTCTTTTATTATTTTACTTAATGGGTTATATATTATATCTGACTATCTATCTTGATGATTATATCTCTCTTTTATTTTTATTTTATTTGATAAGTTATTTTCATGTCTAGCTATCTGTCTTGATGATTATATCTTCATTTTATTTGATGGATTATATTTCACATCTAGCTATCTATCTCAGAAATTCTACTCTTTATTTTATTTATTCTTATAGGTTATATGTTGTATCTGGCTATCTGCCTCAATGATTATATTTTCTTTTATTTTCATTATATTTAATGGGTTATATTTCATGTCTGGCTATCTGTCTTGATGATTATATCTCCCTTTTATTTTCATTTTATTTGATAGGTTATATGTTATATCTGGTTATCTACCTTAATGATTATATCTCTCTTTTATTTTTATTTTATTTGGTGGGTTATATTTCATATCTGGCTATCTGCCTTGATGATTATATCTCCCTTTTATTATTTTATTTGATGGATTATATGTCATGTCTGACTATCTGCCTCAATGATTATATCTCCCTTTTATTTTCATTTTGTGTCTGGCTAGCAAGCACAACCTAATTATGGACTGATGTCCTGGTCTCGTCGAGACTGTTATGTCATCAACGAGACTTTGTTGGTGGACTGGACGGGACGAACTGATTGGGCGAATGTGTGGGCTGGACCAATGAACATGCCAGAAGTTTTAAACATTTTATTAGCGGTAAAGAAGGAGGACGCAATGATTTCATTTGGGATTAATGTCTCATCCACATGATCCGAAAAATGCTATTGTGACAACTTGCTGCCATACTGACGCGCATCCGTTTTTATTCGAGTCGCCCGTATCAATGTTGGCTACAGGCATTATTTTATTTATTTTATTTTTGGTTTTAATTTTACTGTTTTTAATGGGGCTTCTATTTTATTTTTCATGTTTTTTTACCAAACAATAAATTGGTGAAGGGGACCATTTTGTCGGGCGGTGGCACAGTTATAAGTGTCTCAGCCTGGCAATCAGCTACTTATGTGGGCTCGTTTGAGACCACAGGTCAATGAATGCATGAATGTTCTTGGCGCCGATGTTCTGGCGCCAAACGCCTTGTCTTTGTTTCGGGCGTTGCTTGTTTCGCTCAGATTTCCGTTAGTGGATGTATATATCCCCTTTTGGCTATCAAGGTTATGCGTGCTTTATTCTTCGGCTTTCTCTTCTCTATACGCTACTCTTCGAACTTCTACGTTCACTCGTCTTCGTGTACATTCGCACTCGCTTTTATTCAACCACCCTCCCTCCCAGCAATGGTAGAAGGGCCGGTTTTCTACCGTGTGTTTCACCCAAATACATATTTTACATTTTGTGTGGCTTCGTGGGTCCTCTTGCGTGTTCCGGGTTGTTTGGTCTCATCGGACATCATATCTAGACATTGATGGGTCCTCTTGCGCGGTCCGATCTGTTTTTCGTTTGGACATTATAGCTAGACATTGATCATCTGCCTCAGTTAGCTTTCTTCACCTCAGTCTGAGCATCAATGATGTCGGAGTCCTTCGCCTGTTTCTGCCAGACCTTCCGGTCGTTCCTAATCACTGAGTTATATTGCTCGTCTGTTGGCTGTTGGCTGGCGGTGGGACCCACCAGCGCGGTCCCATAGAGTGAAGTATTGGCCGTAATTGTAGTTGAAATACAGGTGGTGCACAGTGTGATGCGCAGCGGAGTTGATGATACCTGAGCGCAGGAAGTAGTTGTCTAGTGAACATTGTGATGATGTATACATGAGATGGTGAGAAAATGGAATAAATAAATCAAAGAAATGAAGGAACATATGACTACCCTTGCATGTCTAAAAGATAATTTGACTTTAAATGGGTTTGAAAAACAGCTTACCGTCATGGATCAAGACAGTCCACAGATTGACAAGGCAGAATAAGATAAGGTATAGGGCCTTGTTGAGCGGGAAAATGAAGGGAAACACGTGGTAAGGGAGCGACTGCAGCCAGCCGTCGATGGGATGGAAGGCGTGCGAAGCGAATGGGGTGGGAACTATTGGGAGAGACATGCATACAAAAGATAATATGTTAACATCGTTTACATCGGAACTACAGCCCTGGTAGGCTTAGTAATAGAAAGATATACAGCAGATACTTACCAATCCACTTGTGATGGGGCTGGGTTTTGCAGAGTGGTTTAGGTGAGTAACGAAATCTCTGCCACGGATCCGATCAAACACATTCTTTGATGTCGAGTCTCACCTTGTGCACCCACTTATAAACGGAAGGATGATACTCCGCACGATGGATGAAGTAAATTCCCATATCCGTGAAGAACAAGAACAAAGCGGTCGAGAGCGCAAGGTATGCGAATCCGTACTCTCTAGGATCGTCGTAGAGCCTTGAGTATCCCTTCACCTCCGCCCAAAAAATCGGGCAGTCACAATTGTGAACCCAGGAACGGCGGAAGAGGCGGAGATGATCTCGAGCTTGACCTGATTCTTGAGGAAACGCGGATGCTTCATCTGTTCTTTGTCATAGAACAAATAATAGGAGGCGGTCGCGAAGATGAAGTAGAAGGCCCAGCCCCCCAGCGAGACGAGGACGAAAAGGGATAGGTTTATCCGAAAGTCATTGTCGCGCGACCTTATTTCCGGAAACACGTGTCGGAGTCGCCCCATTCGATTCATCTGTCACTATTAATCCATAGAGGTTGTTATCCGTTCGCGTCGAGAAAACCGGCTGATCTGGAAACGCGGTGCGACCGAACTACTGGGTCGGCAAATCTGATAAAGCAATGAGGCAATTGCCCAAGGGGTTGCCTTCCTTCCCTCTTGCCATTCCACAATAGCAAATTCCTCTCGCCATGGATTAGCCTCGATGAACGTAAGGTATCGACCTCGACTTCACCAAAACCAACATCACCGTATGATACGCGCAAGCAGAAATTTGGGTATACAGGAACTGCACTTAGAATGGCGCGCTTATTCGTGTTGGTCAAGTAATTGTTCTAATGAAGGAATGAAGGTATCTGAGCAACCAACAAAGTCGACACCTCCGATCGTCCGCGCGACACTTATAGACAACTGGCGTTGCACGACGACTTGTATATTCTTCTATTAAAGCAAAGTGGCAGCTTCTTTCGCCTGTAGGCTGATGCAATGTGCACAAAGTTGACATGGATTCCCGGTTGCCGAGTATCACGAAGATGAGTTACTACTGACAGCAAGGCTGTCATCATCGCTCTCATTTCAAGATGAATCCACGACCAAATTATCCCCCGAATAAGGTATATCATGGGTCCATCCGGCATCGATTACTGTACAAGGAAAAATCTACTCTTGCAATGTGCCTTCTCCAAACCCTCCTTCTCCTGTAGATCACGCCACTCTCCTTATCCATATGTACGGCCCAAAGTAACATGACCACACGTTCCCGCTAAACTATCCTCAGCCGTGCGAGGGAAAGTCATAAAATCCCGAGCTGAGGAGGTAGCCGATCACGGCGATGATGAGAGCTATGAAAACGGCGAGGAAAGGACTGAATGACTCTATAGGATCGTGTGGAGATTCAGAAGGGACGGGTGTGAGTGTCACCGTTGCGAGAGTTGAGCACGTGAGAGATATGTGAAATAAACAGTATGGCGTGATACTGGAACATGTGTTCAGTCAGACCATCCCGCCACTCCCTCCGCTGTCGCCACATCCGACAAAATACCGCAGCCGCCGACCAATAATTCAAACCCACCTTTCTCGAGCTTCGCTGGCAAATCCACGACCCTACACCGGCTATCGACCGACCCACTGACCAGGATGCGATCATCACGATTAAAAGCCAAGCAGGTAATCGAGAAACCGTGCGCGTTCTTGATCTGAAACAACGGCTAGCGAATCGAGAGAATTTGAAGGGGTCGCAATAAGCACAGGAACATATCAATTGTTCAACCCGAAGTAAACCGCATAAGACAACGGGGTCCGGATTCGCGCCGAGCGAGAAGAACATACCCGTAGGTTATCCGCATCCGCGATGCCGATCACCAGGTCCGAGGATGCGTAGGCGAGGAGATGGCCCTCCGAGCTGTACGAAGAGTGATTGAAGGAATAAGCTCGGGAGAAGATTGATAATTTTCGCGTTACCCGTACCACCGTCCTCTCTCTGCTCAAGAAGGACCGCAGTTCCCTTTTTAGGATTCGCTCAACGATGCTTGTAACCCCACGTACCTCACCGATCCCCGCACCTACCCACCTGATCGTGAACGCCGTGATCGGCTTCTTGCTCACGCCCTCGTTCCTGACTCTCTGCAACGTGTCGACACGCCACTTGGAGATAAACCCATGCGTTCGCGACGTCGGATTGACGACGGTGAAGAGGAAGTCGGAGGTTTTGCCGGCGCCGAAGCTGTGGCGGTGTAATCGGTGTTGAAGGGAGCAGAGGAAAAAAGGAGGTCGTGATCGGCATGGCATCCATGTCCTCGAAAATGCGATGATAATAGTAGTCCCTCCCATAAGCGGCAAACCCGTCCTATATTCATCGAATCCAAAACAAACCCTCCAAATATTCAACCCTTTGTCCTCCTGCCCCACTATCAACCCACCGACACGCCCTGAATTCGCACGTGGTTTTCTTGTTTAAGGTCGGGTTGTCAATCGTCTGCAGCACGCGTCCGTCTTTGACCGCCATCAACCGCAGGGTCTTCGCGGTGACAGCGACGATACGGTCAGAGGCAGCGTCCACGTCGGCGTCCAGAACCTCCTTCTTGTCGAGGTTGATGGGAGGGAAGGCCGCCTTGAACGACGGATACCGGAGAACCGTCAGACGACCGTCTGTCGTACCCGTCACGAGGTATTTGCCATCGCGGCTGAAGCGGGCGACTTTCTGCGAGGGCCGGGTGTCGAAGGCAATGAAGCCATGAAAAGGTTTGCCGGTGGTGAATGGAGATGCTGACGTTTATAGTTCAAAGGACGCTTCTTGCAAAATCCTGAATACTACATTGATAAACCACAATATATTGCATGGTGGGCAAGCTTAAAACGACGAGCGAATGCGAATGAGATAGTTCACCTGATAATCGATTGGTTGTCGACTTTCGATTGTCTGGACAGATTTCACAGGCTCAATCCTACAATGGCATCCCAAGTATGTATTCGGCGTAAATTAATACAACCTGAACCTGCCCTTTGGCGGTATCCTTCAGTGTAACCTTTGAACAGGACTCACAGGTTATCGCCGTATTTGAACATCCGGAGGTTTTTGTTGTCGCCAGCCTGGATCGCCTTCTCTTGGCTATTGATGCCACAAGCAAAAATGAGTTCCTGAAGAATGGCGTTGAAAATGTGAAATATATTTCGATTAGTTTCACATGCCTGTAACTAACAATCATGGCGAGCTGAACCAGGATATGTGTTCATACCTCCGGGTGGACGGACAAGCACATGGGTGCGTCCTCCTCGTTAGACAGGAGACGAGACGCGTATTCCGCGGCCGTTTCTTTCGGTGCGTCAATGTTATACAGAACCTAAGCATAATAATATCGCCAAGGCTTAACACGATGGTGATTGGATTATGGTATCCTAGAACTAAATCAAAAAAGGACGTACAAGCTTGTTGTTCACGCCGGAACGGCCGGGACCACCGCCACCGCCGACGACCAGTTTATTGTCTGGTGTGAAGGCGAGGCAGAAGACAGGCAGGTCGACATTGACGAGAAAATGGTGGGGTTTTCCCATTGCAATGAAGAGATGAGTATTGAAGGAGGAGGAAAACGTGGTTCAATTAATTAGAAGGCGGGGTGACGCCATTCCCCCAAGCCACAAATCAAACGCCGTCCCATTTTGCTGTCCACACCACCCCACACCCATCCAGCGATGACCTCTACAACCTCCAACGACGCCAATGCACAGCAACAACCGCTCACCTACATTCCCTACAAGAATGAGATACAGCTACCTCCCATAATGAAGCTCATTGAGGATGACCTTTCCGAGCCTTACTCAATATACACGTACCGCTACTTTATTCACAACTGGCCACAACTCTGCTTCATGGCGAACGACAAGGACAAGTGCGTCGGGGTCATCATTTGCAAGCTGGATTACCACCGCGAGGAAAGGTTGCGCGGGTACATTGCGATGCTCGCTGTTGCAAAGGAGTATCGGAAACGGAAGATCGGGACTACTTTGGTCGAGATGGCGATACATGCAATGAAGGAACAGAACGCGGACGAGGTGGGTTGGTGGGGCAGAATAATACGCGATTTAGAACCAAGAGAGGGAGGTTTAGGGTTACGGAGAGTTTTCACGATGTCATGCTTGAATTGTGAAATATTAGAGGATTTAAATCTACCCGGCCGATACTGACACATTTCAACCACGCTTTCAATCCGATCAGATTGTCCTTGAGACGGAATACACCAACCAGGGTGCCCTCAGCCTATACCAGCACCTTGGATTTATCCGTGACAAGCGGCTGCACCGATACTATTTGAACGGTGTCGACGCCTTCCGGCTCAAACTCTTTTGCAAGAGCATGGTGGGGGAACCGCCAGTTGCCAGTGAAGGGAAGGGAAAAGATGCGATGTGTGCATGAGACCTAATAGGTGTGAGGGAGGTCTTGATGTGGTTCGATGGGTCAGGGATAGGAAAGAAAGACAAATAGTCATTAATATTACGAAAATTACGGACATTGGACTTTGCGCGTTGATATGAATCTCTCGTATTATGTTCTGAGGGTGTCGCATGTTTATGGTTTTATTTTTGTGCATAGAAATTTGTATATGTGCGGCATCGTGTCATTGGATAGATATCACAGATTTTTCGCCTTCATTGTCATCTCTGTCTAAGTTGTATACTGTATGACCATCAAACAAGACCCAGCATACTCCTGTATGTTGTTCGCATATAATATGTATAACTTTTAACCAACTTGACATGCACAGATGAGATCCATTTTAGTTTTACCTCATTTCCCCATTAGGAGAATTAGGTGCCGCATTTACATGAAGCCCATCTGGAAAGATTCCAATACGTGATACACAACATCGTCAAAAGCTTAACGTCGCCAACGTTTTTGTAGACTTTTGGGTACGTGCATTATCACCCGGCTACTTTGTAGTTGGTCATTGTTAAAGCTGAGGCGATTGGGAAATGCGGCGATGAACAGGAAAACATAAAACATTGCCAGTATCCACCACACACAGCGAACATCACCGCTAACGGCACATGTCACTACTCCCTAACAGAAGTCGTGGATAGGTCGTGAATAGAAGCGCTCTCTCGCTTCAGTATTTGGAATCGTTTGGACGTTTTATTTTATTATTTTTTTAAAAAAGGGGGGGGGTAGCTGGCTGGTTTCCCATCTGCAAACCAACTTAAGTTGTAGCTATGTATCCTGCCCGACGGTACCTGCCTTCACGACAAATGTTACAAATCTGGTGACGTCGAAGCCATCGTCATACACATTCTGTGTAAGAGGTATCTGAACCAAACTGAATATGATATAGTGGGATACTCAGACGAGCATCTGAAAAATATTCTTATGCATAGTGTGTGTGGAATCTGCATTCAGTATATACTCAGTATAGAGCTTTGTACAAAATGTGTGTAGGATGCATCAGATTCAGTACTGACTTAAATATGGTGCAAAATTTTGTATAGATTTTGCAAAGAATTATTTTGTGCTAAATTAGTGCTGGATAATTATATACATATTATATACAAGATAATATTACATATAATCAGTATAAAGTTTTGCAAAGAATTTGCATAAAGTAAAAATATAGTGCTAGATATTATGCAAAATTCTGTACATAGTATTCTACTGTACAATTTGTCCAGATTCAGTATAGATTTTGTGTAGATTTGCTAAAGATATTAAGGCTGCAGTTTTTAAAGCCCTGAGGGCTATATATTTACTGAATAAAGAACCTGCTGTAGCAAGTCTTAGCCACCATTGAAATAGCATTCTATTTGAAATAAGTAACTGATACTGTAACAATTTCACAGTCATATCTTAGTCTTATTATTTTTTTACATCTTTTTTCTAGTTTTTTCTTATCTTTTCTTAAATATTCTACTAGTTCTAGTATCTTCTGAATGTCTCTTAGTACTAAGACATTACTAGAACATTTTTGTCTTCTCTCAGTACTAAGTATCTTATCTTAGCTAGTTATAGAACCTTTTGGAACATTGTAAAATTCTATTAATTATCTTTGCCAAGAATCTATTACTTGGTTTTTCTCTTCTTTTCTAAGATCCTTTTGTATCTTTCTTTCAGATTCTATATAAATATCCTTATTCTTTGCTTAAATAAAGTTTTGAATATTTTCTCTTAGAATTCTTTCAAAAATACTTAAACCTACAAATATCTCTTTAAGTTACTTTAGACCTGCCAGAATTATCAGTCTTAGTTACTTTCTTTTAAAAAAACTAAAACTATTTTACTTAATAGCAGTAGTATTATTATATCTTATCTTATTAAGAAATCTCATATAAATTCAGAAACCAGTCACAACTAGTCACATACGTAAGTCTAATGAGTTATAGAGAACCAGTCTACTCAATCCTTTCTCTGATAATATTTAGATTATACAAACTTCTGGCAACACTCATGATATCATTTCTAGAGAATAGGTATATATTAGCAATATAACAACTGATGAGTATTCTGAAGTACATGCTGAGCAGGGCAGCTCTAGTGTATTTAACTAGTAGTATGTAAAAAGAAGTCATAGCTTGGGAGAGAGTCTGCTGGGCTCTCTTGTAGATAGAAGAGAAAGTGGAAGAAATGGAGCTAGAGCTAGAAGGCAGGAGCCCAAGAGGATGAGCTTTACTGATAAGATAAAGAAGGGATATTTATTGACTGAATTAAAGGATTGGCTAAAGAAGGACAAAGAGATAGCAAGGGCTGCAGAGCCTGGTAGAGTGGCCTATGGCAGTGAGAGCAGTGAGGCTGGGAGAGTAGTAGCTAGAGAGAGCAGGACTACTAATAGTAAGAAGACTGCCAATCTGAAAAAAAATCCAAATATGATAGTTGATGGTAGATCTGGACAAGAAGTGGACATGAGGCTTAGAGACCTGATAGATAGTGTAACAGACCCAGTAGTGATACTGTTACTCAAGAAATCAAGATCAGACTTTGCTGTCACATTATATTTCTGGGGCTTAGTAGTAATAGTACAGATAATTCTAAGGCTTCTGGTCCAGAAGGTGAAGGGAACAGCCTTGGTGAAATTTTTGAAAAGTCTGAAAGGAGTAGAGATAGGCTTTAAGAAGAAGGATATACTGCTAGAAGTGATGGAGAAGAGAGTAGTAGTGGGGGGGAGTGGTAATTCCCATAGCTCAGTGCTTATACTGAGACCCTAAGTAGTGTAGTTAACAGTGGTGGATATACCTACAGTGTTAAAGAAGATAGCTAGGGAGTTGATTGTAGAGGCTGTCAAAGAGTATAGAGATATTGTGGATGTTGGGTTTTGGGTCTGAGAAGGTACAGAGTTCAGGACAGAAGATGTGGATGTCAGAGTATAGCTGACAGACAAGGAGAATATGGGAAAAAGTGAGAGACTGGCCAGCAGTCCTCAAATAGAGATCTATGGAGTGAGAGTGAAAGAGATGCTAGAGGAAGAAGAGAACTTGCTGGAGGTATTGAGATCTGGCTGAGACTATTGAGAGGAGGAGATTGGTCTGAAAAGAGTTTGAGACCAAGATGGTAGTAGAGATCATAAATAGTAAGAAAGTATAGCTGGATTAGGCAGTCTGAGAGAGGGTACAGAGAAGGTATATTTAGAAGAATCTGTTGGCAAAGTTGAGAGGGAGGGCAGAGGGGGGGATTGCCACTAAAGATATTAGATTATAGACAAGTATCTGAGCAGAAGAGAAGAGTATGGCACCAAAGAAGACCCTGGGAGAGAGTGGATGCTCAGGATAGAATATAGTCATGAAAGATGAGAAGATAGTTGAGGAGGAGCACCCTCAGTATAGAGTGCCAGCAGGGGCTGAAGGTGATGATGAACTGTAGAATGTACTGAAGAAGAATTGGGACAAGTCAGTAAGGATGAATGCAGAGGGAGGGCAGGTGGAAGGGAAGAAGAGAGTGACCCAGAGAGTAGAGGAGACTGTTGATAAGAAGAAATAGCTGTGGAAATACTGGTGAATGTGGCAGCTAAGGAGCTGGGGGGAGAGGACTTTCAGGTACTGAGTGAGAGATACTGGGGTAAAATTCTGTTAGGTAAGAAGGTGCTGTGGAAACTCTGGGATGAGATAATGGTGGCTTGCTGAAGACTGAGGTATATTAAGTGGATGATGACAGAGAGGCAGCACTTCTGGCAATTGCAAATGAATGGGCAGTATACTTGTGGGACCTGAGAAAGAGGCTGGCAAAGTGGTAGGTAGTGTGTGAGAAGTACCAAACAGATATAGAAGCAGTAGATAGTACTGATAGTCAGGAGATTAGAGATATTAGAGGCTCAGCAGAGAGAGGTAGATAAGCTTAAAACAGAAAGGAACCTAGATATTGCTGGTGATGTAGTGAGTATAGAATTGTAGAGTAGACAGCTGTTCTTTAAAAAACATTATTCAATATGAACAATATAACTAGAATCTTCTCTTTAAATATCAATGGGCTACAAGGAGTAGTGAGGTATTGAAATATCTTCAGTTGACTGAAGGGACTGGATATATATTTGTTCTTAATAGGATGTTAAGTATAATAGAGACTTGGATATTCTAGACTAGACAAAGAAATAGAGTGGTGTGACTATATGGTAAGGACATGTGGGCATTCTGGTTAGAAAGGGTGAGGGGAATATTGAGACATTGGATATTAGGGGAGCAGAGTAGTGTGGGGAGTTTGGAAGAGACTAGGCTAGAGACTCTTGACTGTTGGATCATGTTACTGTCCAGCAGAAAGGGGAGAGAGAGTGGAATGAATTTAAGAACTATAAGAGTCTAGAGTATTGGTAGAGGCAGGGATTGACTGTCTAGGTGGAGACTTCATATAATATATAATAGGAAGATAGACAGGACTAATGGGGAAAGAGAGATAACTAATAGGAGTAGTAGTATAGAAGTCTGAGAGAAAGTTGAATATCTGAGTTCATTAATAGATGCTGAGAGACTTGGATGGAGGGATCATAGGGTCTATACTCACTGAGTGATAGGGTTGAACTTGAGGATTGACTGGTCTAGGTTATAACCTAATATCTTCTATAGAGATTATATTGGTTCACTAATTGATATAGAAATTTTCCTAAGTGAGTCAGGATTTTCTGAAGATGAGGTTATATTTAAAGAGATGTGTGATGTAGAAGGTTTGTCTTATAGTATAATTTCCAAGTTATAGAAGTGTATTCTTATATATCTTAGAGAGTTTCTATATTATTTTATTTCTAAATCTAGTAATATTTCCTTCTGGGTTCCTCTGTATCTTGAGGTGGAATTTATCAGTAGTTTCTTTATTAAGGTAGTACTTACTTGCTCCACTGTTGATAAGGACTTCAACAGAATTTCCTTCAATTTTTTCTTGAAGGTGGATATATTCTGTATTATCTTCTTATCAGATAGCAATTATTTATATAATAGTCTCTTATTTCTAATATTATGTCTCTTTATCTTTATCATTGATGTTCTTGATTCTTTATTCCATCATTCTGAGATAGTTGGCTTATACTTCTTGGATTTAAGGATATATATAATATATTCTTTAATATGCTTGAAATAGTATATCTTGATTCTGTAAGGATATCATTCTATAGAGATATATCTATCAATAATACATTGGTACTATTTCTGATCTTAGTCTTGAAGTTCTTTAATATAAATAATCTTCTGTATCTTAGTCTTCTCTTTGACCTTATTAAGATGCTTTTATATTAATCTGAAGGCTTTTCTCCTCTATTAGAGAGTGATAGTTTATTTTTTTCTTCAACTTAGTTATTATATATTATCTCAATGATGACTTGAATGATTCATTTTTCATATATAATTTCAACTATATTCTATCTAGTATTATATAGGAGAACTTTGATTTCACCTTTGAAATCTTGATCTACAACTTTTCTAGCTATATAGAGTTTCTCTTTCTTGATCAGACTACTCCTTTCTATAAGGTAGATATATGTATATAAGTTTCTTTGAGAACTTTTATTCTAACATCTGTACTAATAGTTGCTTACTTGCCTGATTTAATAATTACTTCTATACTAGAGTAGAGATTATAGCTAGTATTAGATTCATATACTTTATCTGAGATTTTTGCAATAATGTGGAATCTCTTAATCTTGATTTTTTTTAAAGATTCCTTTGAGATCATTACTCATTATAGTAACAGTATAAGAAGGATAGTTCTTTATTCATATTGGTCTTCTTATCAGAGTATTTACAGAATATGTGTCCTTTCTTTTTACAGTAGAAATATACTCCTTTCTTTATAAGTTCTTTTATTTTCTTATTAGATAGTTTTTTGAATCCATCTTATAGTCTTGAGAACTCATTTCAGAATTTATACTTCTTCTCAAATTGATATCATATGTCTTCTTTATTGTTTTTTCTATTGTCTCTTAGTCTTTGGACTATAAGGAAGATATATGCTCTAGTGATGGCTTATTCTAGGCACTATTATTCATATGGGCAATTATAGAGTCATTTTTATTTATAAATTTTTTCTGATAACTATCCAGAGATAATATTGAAGAAGTAGGCAGCTCAGGTTCCATTTATAGTTTATTCTTATTAGCTATATTTTGCTCTTATAGTGTTCAGAAGAGTCTCTAGTTTTATAGCAAATGCTTTAAGATCTTCTTTTCTATTATTATAGAATTGAAGGTTCTTGAGCTTAGTTCTGGCTTTAGTAAAGTAGACAGAGCTGCAGAACTATTGGATAATTAGTTTCTTTAGGCCCATAGTAGCTAAATAGGCTTTATAGTCAGGATGATCATCATTTCCTTCACTTACATTGATTTTAGCACAGGTTTCTCAGGTAAGAGGGTATATTGGTAGATTGTGCCACTACTAGATAGCTGTATCTATAAAGTGGGTGGTGACTTTCTCTACTTATAAGTCTACAGTTATATAGAGATCATTAATCTTATAGTACTAATTATAGTTGAGAGTACTATCTGAGTTCTGATTGTTATTTCATCTATTGATATAATATATAATTGATGTTAACTTATCTTATAAATATTGTTACTTAGTCTACTTTATTTTTATATAGTGTGAGGTAGAGGCCTTTTGTGGGTTTGTTTATTTCAATACTGAGATGAAGAGCTTGAGTAAGTATAGCTACTTAATCAGTTAGTACTACTATCTTATCATCTATTAATGTTATTCTGCTATCTATATTATCTGTTTAGTGAGATAATTGGGGTTCTTCTTCTGTTGTTATAGTATATCAATTATGATTTGGAGTTGATTCTTCTATATATATATTACTGAGGTTGTAAGAGGGTTGCTTTTTAGGGTAACCGTTACGTAGTTCTGGAAGGGTTTTCTAGAAGTTCTGGATATTCTGGAAGACCGTTTTCTTATGGTCAAGATCAATTTCGTATGGAGTATGTCCTCTACGCTTATTGATTTCAAGATCGGGTTGACGTCTCAACCAAAGTCCTTTTTTGGACTAGTTCTGGATGTTCAGGATTTTCCATATTTCAGGAAGTTCAAGAAACTAAGACCAGCTTAGTTGAATTGGCGTATCGCTGCAGACAATACCCAATTAGGAAATTTCGTGATGGGGTTAGGAGTAGGACCTAACAGGGAGCAGATTTACTTAAGAGTGGGTTGTGGGTTATTAAATAGGTTTATTCGTTATTCATGATATTGCTATACTAGGAGTAGTTGTGTGAAGGGGTATTGTGGGAAGTGCTCAGAAGTTGTGTTCGGATTGTTCAGATCTGAGATTCTGAGGTCTGGGGGAGGGGGTATTTATACTAGTGAGGGGCTATCTGGGCTATGCTAGATATGGATGTAGCACTAAGTGCTTTGCTGAGTCGGAATGCAGTCACGTAGTACAAGTGTGATCTGACATGTCAAGAGATCGTCTGACTGCTGAGTCAGTTCACAGTCACGTCGTACAAGGCTAATCTAACTATACTATAACTGCTAGTCTATTTATAGGTTTACACGCTGTCTGGGTAGTCTTCGATGATATCACCATCAATGACATCATCTCTGATAAAGTAGTCATCTAGGAAGAGTGGTTCGCGGATTACTTCTCCTTGTTGGCTGAGGTAATAATACATTGGAACTTCGTCTCCGTCCCACAGGATAGCATCATCTGTCTTGTATGCTGGATAAGGTGTTGGTGGGCGAAGGAGGGGTGTGCTGTCTTTGCTTTCATCGGATTCGCTGTCTGTATACCTTCTATAGGTTACAGCACTATGAGTCATGGGGTTGTAGTAAGCTGGCGGCTGTGGTTCATGTCGCTCATACTCAGGTGGTGGAGTTGTTGGTTCGATCTCGAGGGTTGTTTGAAGGTACAGGTTGTGTTCTCTGGTCTCTTCGTTGTAGTTGAAGTAATCGGGGGTGAATGCAGGTTGGTATTCATGTCAGTGGTCATTGTCCCAATAAGTCTCGTATGTGGTTATGAACTGTTGTAAGTTCATTGGCAAGGTTGGCGGCGTGATCAGGGTTGGTAGAGATCCTTGGCTTGAGGTCATGTTGGTGTCAGAGGGATCATTGTCTTCTGCTTCGTCTTCATCAAAGTTGATTATATCGTAGATGTCCTTTATGGTATATCCAACTTGGGGCATTTGCAGGATATGGTTGTCGGGGTGCGGGAAGATTCTGTCGGTAGTCTGAACATACTTGAGATACTTGTGGTTGAGTTCTTGTATCATATTATCGATTTGGCCGTAGGACAGGGTAGCAACCATTTCGCTGGTAGTAACTCGGAGGCGGGGAATGAAGGTGCTGTACTCGTAGAAGAGTTCTCGGTGTTTGCGGGCGATGAGCTTTTGGTGTTGAGACATCTGGGTAATGTCTGTATCCTGGTGGTGTTTGACCATGTCTTCCAGGAGGTGGCCGATCTGGTAGTAGCTTGAGATTTGTCCGATCCGGTGGGCCTCGTTAAGCATGTTCAGGGCATTCCATCGGGCTTCCACGAAGTAGAGGGGTGCGAGGCTATAGATATTCATAAGGGGTAGAGGGGGTGTGGCTCGGTTGACAATGGCATTCCAAATGTCAGCGTGGATGCAGTTGTAGATCTCGGTGGTCATAGTTGTGTGTTTGGAAGTTGTAGTTGTTATTTGTTTTGGTTCTCTGTCTCGACACATCTCAGGGCTCAGTATATATGCATCTGTTCTTGATTGGTAAGATTCCATTTGTGTGAACCTTGTGTTCTGTGACTTCGTATTGACTCAGCTTTGTGTGCTGTGACTTCTGTTTGACTCAGCTTCGTGATCGCACAGGTGATTTCCTGATTCGTTCGGAGGTAACGTGTGATTTCAGTGGCTTGTTAAGAGGGTGATGTGTGATTTCTGTGGCTTGGAGGTTGTGCGCTTACAGAGGTGGGTGAGCTTATAGACTGATGATCTTAATAGAGTAACTGTCAGATATTCTGTAATTTTTGATAGAATTGATATCCTTGGTGGTGATTCTATAATAGTAGTACTGGGGCCACCAATATTAGGTTCAAATATCTCTTCAATTATCCTCCTAGATCTAAATGATATAGTAGAGACCTTATTAGATTCAGTAGCTTATAGTTCTTATTGCTGAATTATTCTTACTTGTATATAGAGAATTTGATAATAGAAGTGAGATTTCTTTTAATAGGTATAGTATCTCTTATAGTTCAGGAAGGCCTTGACTTTATAGTAGTAATTATTAGAAAGGAGGTTCAGGAAATGTTCACTTGTAGCCTCAATAGATTCTTATATATATTTCTTATAAAAGTGTCTACCAACTAGCTTGTTGAATTCTTCCTTAAGTTCAGAAGTAGGAGACTTCTTTGTTAAGTATAAGAAAGATGTTAAATACTTTTTGAATGATTTTATTATTGAGTTTGTCAAACTTCTCTTAGCTGGTATAAGTTTTGGTCTACTTGATAATGATTCTATTGAGTTCTTCAGCTTGAGTCTGGAGAATATCCAGAGTAAAAGTACTTTTTGACTATTACTAACAATATTATCAATATTAACTGATTTTGATTATCTGTAGTAGATTCTTAAAAAAAGATTGCTTATGAATAGAGAGTAAATTCTACTACTATCAAATTATAATAAACTATATATCAATAGAATTAATATATTGTAGATAATCAAACTGACTATTAGTCCTAAGTTCTGAGTTCTTATGAGAAAGAGTTCCAATTTTCTATTGAGGCAGAGTCCAGATATTATGTACTTTTAGATTCTTATACTGATAGGGATATTATACTTATATTCTAAGTTAATTAGACTCAGAATTATTAAAAAGTCAGGTCTATAGGTTCTGTAATAAGAATACTGCTTTATTCTTATATTTGAAAAAAGTAGAGCTGAGGTTACATACAACACACTCAGTATAGAGAGTATTTATATATATTTGAGGCTATAACTAAATATAGTATACTGAGTATATCTATATATATTTATACCACTTTGAGTAACTATAGCTACTAGTCAGAAAATCTATAGAAATTTCTATTAGAATTTCTAGTAACTTATAGATATATGTAATTAATAATTTATTATAGCTGCTCAGGTTATTATTCTGCTTTTGCTCAAAAAGATATATATTAGGCAAGCTGCTTTGAAGTTTTCTGAGTAATATCAGATAGATAGTAATCTATTAAGTAAAGCTAAATATTTGAGTTCTAAAAGAGTACTATTAAATATAATTATTAGAACCAACCTCAGACTAGATATTTCTTTTAAAGAGAATTCAGTAGATAAATTTATACTGCTATTTACTATATCTGCCAAAGTATTATAAAAATAAGATTTTGTTATATTATTGATATTGCATAAGCTGATA
>RBNI01001948.1:0-20265 GCA_003990745.1 Jimgerdemannia flammicorona | reverse complement strand
AAAAAAAAAGCCAATAAATTCAATAATGGTTGCTGACAAGGAAATACAGGCCGAGGCTCTAGGTGAAAGTGAGTAGGACGTACTTAGGAATGTTGTCAGAGTTTTGGAAGTATATGGTGGTTGCTCTGGCTCTACACTCATTTTGTCTATCTCTGTATAATGCAATACCTCACCACATATAACTGCCAGTGTTTCGATGATTGTACAAAGGATATAGTTAAACAAATGACCCTAACAATAAGCTCTGCGATACTAATATACAACCTTCTGATTGACCAGCTAGAGGACAAGCTCGAGGACAGGCTGGAGGGTTGCAGTGATTTACAGTTAAGCCCAGATCAGAGAGATGCCATGGAGGTTGCTCTAAGCAAGCTCAGAAAATACTACTCCCAAATAGATACTGCCATATACTCAATCAGTATAGGTATGTTGATGTTGGTGTGTGGCCATTGCTCCTTCCAAAACAGAGAAAACCCTGCAAAAACTCACTCTCCTTTTCTTTGAACAGTGCTGGACCCATGCTTAAAGCTACAATACTATAAAGATTAGAGCTGAGAGCAGCACTTCATTGAGAGAACCAAGCAGGCCATAATCGAAGTATACCAGAAAAACTACACACCACCACAAGGTTCTGGCTGAAGTCCGAACAAATATGCTGAGGGATCCCTCCTGTCCCACATTTACTTTAGCAGAAAGAAGAAGAGGGAGGCATCAGTGGAAGAGCTATCGTCAATAGACAAACTTACCATTTACCTCGCCAGTGACTAGTGCTCCTAACGAGTCAATTTAATCCGGATTGGATTCGGATTGATTCGGATTGAATCCCATCCGGATCAACTCAGATGGGATTCGAATCCCATCCGGATGGATTCGAATCAACCATTGTTTTGATTTCCAAATTAGACAATTAAATATTTACATCAATAACTTGATGAATAATCATCCAAATTTGATGATCTTGGTGTCATTTGAAAGCCCTTAATAAGGCCTATCTAATGATACCAAGAACATTGAAATCCGATCATGCGTTGCTGAGTTATGAAGGAAAACGTCTGAATCGCCGATTTTGGAAATTCTTTGATTTGCCGATTTTGGAAATTTCGTCAAATGGAACGTTTTCCTTAATATCTCGGCAACACGTAATCCGATTATAATGTTCTTGGTATCATTAGAAAGGCCTTATTAAGGGCTTTCAAATGACACCAAGATCATCAAATTTAGATGATTATTCATCAAGTTATTGATGTAAACATTTAATTGTCTAATTTGGAAATCAAAACAATGCCGATTTGAATCCATCTGGATGGGATTCGAATCCCATCCGAGTTGATCCGGATGGGATTCGAATCCATCCGAATCCCATCCGGATTGACTCGTTTGGAGCACTACAGATAGAGCAAACAGAGTTGTTCAAATGCATTTTACTTCTGCTAAGTAATGAGGTCTTATATAGTTGTGATATATCTTAGTCTTGAGTTGATAAGTACAGTTTATAAACCTTTTGATAGATGAGATAGGGTTCTTCTTGTCTTGGTTTAATTTTGGTACTTTCGGTTTCCTTTTGTAATAGTACAGTACACCAAACTGGTTATAGAGATTCAGAGTCAGTCTTATGGTTGTAGTACTTCTTCTGGTATTCTTGTATCTTGGCAGAGGGTTCTTGTGCTTGCTGGCATATTTTGTGTAACCAGATGATCTCTTCAGTAACTTGTTTTATAGTCTCACATGTAGTTTCCAAATTAGTTCTGAGAATGATATGCAATTTTGGTGACTTGGAGGTTGTGTACTTACAACTCTCCCCTTCTTAGTTTTTGACATTCTTGTCAGGCCTTCTAATTTGTTTTGGTGTTGTTGTACCATTTGGATGGTTCTTGTGGCTCTGTTTGTTGAGGATTTGTTCAACTTTGTATTCTTCTTGATCATTAATAATGATAGGTGCAGGTGGTTCTGTGGTTCAGTTCAGAAATGTGTCTTAGACTTTCTGGGGTAAGAGTCTAATGTGGCTGTCAACTTTGAAAAAGTCTTCTTCAGAGTTCTTGGGTTCTCCTTTAGATGGGCAGATAGAGATGGTAAAGAGAGGGCATTTCTTGGCTAATTTCTTGAGTTATAGCTTGTTGATATAAGTGATCTTTGGTCCAGAGTTGCTAGAGCTGAGTGGGTCCTTTTCACCTTGCAGTTTGAAGTTGTGGTGTCCTTTCTTGATGGTTAGAGAATGGTTTACCCAATTGATCATAGGGTTCTCTTGTTTTAACCATGGGGTTTCAAGGATTATTTCATTGTCAGAGAGTGGTATAATCTGGAGAGTAATATGTACTCAGTAGTCACCAATTTGGAAGAATAGGTTATAGACTTCCTTACTAATGATATGTAAGGTTCTATCTGTTTGAGTTTGTTGTACCAGAGAGGTGAAGACCTTGAGTCTGTTGGTAGTTTCTTTATTGATGAAGTTATCTGAGGCACTGCTGTCTATCATAATCTTGATAGGTGCTTGGTTGATAAAAGCTTGGAGTGTAAGCAGTTTGTCTGATCCAATGGTGGTAATTTCAGTTGTAAGAGCTTTCCTTCTGTTGGTTCTTCTTTGAGCCAATTCATTGATACAAAAGAAGCAATTATCAATTATTCAGAAAGAGTACATTCCAATACTATGGGGACATTGGCCACTAGGTACATATCTATCTTTGATTTTCTTGTAGAATTATTCTTCTTTGTTCATGGCAGGTTGGGCTGGGGCCTTGTTTGATGAGCCAAATCCTTTGGATCCTCAGATGATAGGTAGTAGTTCAGGGACTTCTTTGACTGTCAGAGTTCACTTAATTTTTTCAAATAGGATCTAGGCAATGCAGAAACCAATAGGGATCTTGAAGGGTATCCAACTATGGTTTCAGATGAGGACAATAATTTCGCCTATGTAATCTTTATCAATGACTCCTCCTTCTATTGAGAGTCCTTTTAATGCTAGGCTACTACAACAGTATATTCTTCCAATATGTCCTTCAGAGATTTGAATGCTGATTCCTGTATAGACTTGCTTGACTTCTCAGTTAGAAACTGTAGCTCCTTTGGCTGCATATAGATCATATCCAGCTGCTTTTTGACTTCCTTTGGTTGGGGCCTTAGCAGTCTGTCTTAACTTGACAAAATCCAGTATTCTGATAGTCAGGTTATTGAGGTAGTACAGAGTAGTAACAGTTACTCATGTTGCTGTTTGGGGTTTTCAGTTAGGGCAGGCACTGGCCATGTGTCCTGTCTTTCAGCAATAGAAGCATGCTCTACTTCTTTGAAGTTCATTCCTTTCTCCTTCAGTGAGTTTCTTGAAGATACTTGGCTGGATAGGTTCATGATTTCTGGGTGTCCATGAAGTGGATATTGAGGGAGCTTGGAATGCTTCATACTTGGGTTCTTCTTTCTTGGTCTAAGTTTTTTCCTTATTGTTAAATTGTCTTCAGGGCAGAATTGGTCCAGCTGTTAGAATTTGCTTGACCATAGTCTTGATTCTTGCTAGACACCATTGTTGGTGGTCACAACCAACTGGGTGGCCTTGTTCTCAGATTTTTCTGATAAGCCATTCAGATAGTGCATCAAATAGATGGTCTGCTCTTGTACCATTTCATGCTTTGTCATTGGCAATATATCCTAGGCCAACAGTGTTCAGAAGTGACTTGAGTTTTGTACAGAAGGTTTCAAATTCTTCCTTGCTATGTATATCAAATTTGAGGTTGCAGAGTTTTACTTGAGATTCAGCAATTATGGTTTCATTGCAATATTGGGCAATCATGAGTTGTTTCAGTCCAGGGGCTACAGGATGGGCTCCATATCCTGGGGCATTGTTTGCTACATTTTGAGCAACTACTGCAGGTCAAGTATTCCATATGAGGGGTTTTTCAGGAAGGGTTCACCACCATTCTTTAACAGGTCCTCAGAAGAATGTAACAACTTGGCAGACATAGGCTGTAGTGGTAGCAAAGAGTTGTTCCAGAGTGTGGTCTTGATTGTTTGTCAGAAGGTAGTCAGCAACTCACTCATTGGTCCATTGATTGGTCTCAAAGTTGGTGTCAATCATACTAATAAAGCTTTGGACTTCTTGTACAGTACCATTGAAGGTAGGTAGGCTCAGATTTTTGGTAGGTCAGGTCTGTTCTACTAAGGTAGTAATGGTTACTGCCATTATAACTACCTGGGCTGTGAGGTCTAGAATCTGTTAGTTCACCATATTATTTACTAGAGGCAGTTGGACTACTGGTAGTGGTGTTACTGGTACTACTTGAGATACTGGTGCAAGTGTGAAAGTGTTCTTTGGATTTGTATAAGTTGCTGGAGTAATAGTTGTGGGTCTGGAGTAAGGGCTTGATAGATAGCTATTTATTGCTATATTGGTATATTTTGTCCTGATGGAGGTGTGTCTCCTTCAGTAGTGTATCCGGGATCGAATTCACTAAAATACTCCTCCTCTTCTTCGGTTTGGTCTCTATGTAATTGGGTTTGCTCAGCATCAAAGTAGACAGAATTAGTTGTATATCTAATTTTAGATGGACTTAATTCAAAATTAAGTTCCAGTTCAGTATTGGTTTTGGGTTCAGGTAGGACTGTAGCTAGGCCTACTTCTGGTTCAGGGTCAGATTGTTGATGAAGAGTTTCTCTTACTTCTTCCTTAAGAATATAGTGGGCCTTGCTGTTCTGGAATTGATAGTATAATGCGGTCTTAGTTCTAGTATGGTGAAAGTCAGTAGAGTTAAGCCACTTGGCTACAGAGGCTTGGGCTTTATGAGGAACTAAGGCTAGAAAGACTGCTGATAGTTGTTCTAGGTCACTCGGATTTGTAAAGCTAACAAAACTCTTATTGAGAAGAGTAAAGAAGGCTTCTATAAGACCTTCTTCATCTTGACTTACTGGGTGTAGAGCAAGAAGTTTGGTGAATAGGGTTTCACCTATTTGCTGATTTAATTGGAGTACTTCTTTCTTTGAATGAAGTTTGTCCCACTTGTTGCAGGTGTAGAGGTCAAATTGTCCTTATACATCAGGTTCAATTCTTTCCAGATTGTCAGATAGTTTGGGATAAATTCTAGTTCAGAGGTTGGGCTTTATAACAACTTGTAGGAATTCTCAGAAGGGTTTGTAGCAGAGTGAGGAAGCATCTTGAAGTAGAATTGGATTATAAACTACTACTACCAAGTTATAAGAGGGTTGCTTTTTAGAGTAACTGTTACATAGTTCTAGAAGAGTTTTCTGGAAGTTCTAGATATTCTGAAAGACTGTTTTCTTAAGATCAAGATCAATTTTGTATGGAGTACATCCTCTACACTTATTTATTTTAAGATCAGGTTGACATCTCAACCAAAGTTCTTTTTTTAGACTAGTTCTGGATGTTCAGGATTTTCCATATTTCAGAAAGTTCGAGAAACTAAGACCAGCTTAGTTGAATTGGCGTATCGCTGCAGACAATACCTAATTAGGAAATTTCGTAATAGGGTTAGGAGTGGGACCTAACAGGGAGCAGATTTACTTAAGAGTAGTTTGTGGGTTATTAAATAAGTTTATTTACTATTTATGATATTGCTATATTAGGAGTAGTTGTATAAAGGAATATTGTAGGAAAGTATTCAAGAGTTGTGTTCAAGTGTTTGTATCTATTCTAGTCTTCAAGTCTGAGATTCTGAGGTCTGAAGGAGGGGGTATTTATACTAATGAGAGGCTATCTAGACTATGCTAGATATGGATGTAGCACTTAGTGCCTTGCTGAGTCAGAATGCAGTCATATAGTATAAGTGTGATCTGACATATCAAGAGATTGTCTGACTGCTGAGTTAGTTCACAGTCATGTCATATAAGGCTAATCTAACTATACTATGACTGCTAAGCTATTTATAGGTTTAGACACTATCTGGGTAGTCTTTAATGACATCACTATTGATGACATCATCATTGGTAAAGTCTGAGCAGTTTTCTGACTTTTGATATCATCAGTTTCAAGATATCATCACTTCTATCTCTTGCAAGATTAAGGCTGTCCTTGGTGGCAGTGGTTATATAAGGATAACAGGTCTTGGTTCTCTTTTTTTTTGGTCTGCTGGCACATTTGCAAGGACTGACCATTCTTGTCTAGAGTGAGGGCTCCCAATGTTGCAGCTGGGGGTTCAAACCTCTCAGAAATGATATTTTCTGTAATCCAAGACAATTTCTAGTAGTAATATCTATCATATAGATGGCTTGAGATTGGTTTTGACAATGTTGACTTTCTTGAGTTCAGATGAAGCATCTGTCACTCTCTAACAGAGGTGATACAAATAGAGCAAACAGAGTTGTTCAAATATATTTTGCTTCTGCTAAGTAATGAGGTCTTATATAGTTATGATATATCTTAGTCTTGAGTTGATTAGTACAGTTCATAAACCTTTTGATGAATGAGATAGGGTTCTTCTTGTCTTGGTTTGATTTTGGTACTTTTGGTTTCCTTTTGTAATAGTACAGTACACCAAACTAGTTATAGAGGTTCAGAGTCAGTCTTATAGTTATAGTACTTCTTCTGGTATTCTTGTATCTTGGCAGAGGGTTCTCATGCTTGCTGGTGTATTTTGTATAACTAGATGATCTCTTCAGTAACTTGTTTTATAGTCTCGCATGTGGTTTCCAAATTAGTTCTGAGGATGATATGCAATTTTGGTGGTTTGGAGGTTGTGTGCTTATAGGTAGAGTGGCTCACTCCAGAATGAGCTGTACAATTCTGTCACCTTCATTGATGGTATATGGTTGATTCTTGTGGTTAACTAGCAGGACTTGCATTTTGCCTTGGAAGTTAGGGTCAATGACTCCAGTGCCAATATCTAATAAGTGCTTGAAGCTGAGGCCAGATCTTGGTGCAATTCTTGCATAATGTTCCTTAAGGATTTCAACTAAAAGCCAGTTGGAATAAGTCTTCTTTTATATGCAGGAATAGTGACTTATTGTACTGCTTGAAGGTCTAAACCAATGGCTTCTTCTAACTATGCTTGAGGGGTCTGGACCTTGGGGTTGACTCACATGAAATTGAGTACAACTTCTTGTTCAACTGGTTGACCTTGGGTGTCTTTGGATAGGACCAGAATTCTCTTTGATTCAGTAGTTTTCTTGGGATATTTGGTTGTAATGTGACCAGACTAATGGCAAAAGAAGCAGGCTCCAGCCTTCTTGAGACACTCCTTTTCCTCAGGTATAAGCTTGCCTTTCTTGCTCTTATTGATAGTATCTAGGTCTATAGGGGTAGGTCCAATAGTTCTGACTTTAGGTTCCTCCCTTTTGTGGTTGTTGTTGAAAGGTGGTCTCTTCTGTTCAAAGTGGTGACTATAGGTGATAACATCAAACCTATCAGTAATCTTCATTGCTGTATCTAGGTCCTTGGGTTCTTCTAGTTCAACACAAACTCAGGTTTGACCTTTCAGACCTCAGATGTACTTGTTGACCTTCTCATCTTCAGTGATATGTAGTAATTCTAGCAGGATTGACAGGAATTGTGTATTGTATGCTTGCACAGACTTGAGTTGTTTGACATTTGCCAGATGGTCTTACACAGTCTTGGTGCTGTTAACTGGTTTGAATTGGCCTTGAATGGCATTAGAGAATTTATTCCAGATCCTGATCCAACCAGCAAATCTGGTATTCTGGATATAGTTTTGCCACCAGATCACAGCATTCCCTCAGAGGAGTGTGGCAGTGAATTGGACTAGTATTGCTTCTTTCAAATTAGTCAGTTCTCCATATTGTTTCAATTGGAAAAGCCAGACATTGGTAGACAGTCCTCCTCTTTGACCATCAAAAGTGTTGGGCTTCTGAGGCTTGATAGTGACTGCTGTCAGATATATTAATGTTGGTAGAGATACAGAGGTATGAGCAGGGGCCTTGCTTTCCTTTCTTTCTATATATTCTTGAAGTTGAGCAATCTGGGCTAATGCAGTCTGCAAAAGACTCTCAATAGCCCTGGTTGACTGAGTAGGGTTTTGTTGTTCCTCTTCTTCTTGCTGATTATATGAGATATTGCCTAGATCATAGATACTGTATGAAGGGTTTCACTCATTGTCCTCCTTAGTATTGTGACTGATATCTTGAGAGGTATCTTGATAAGGCTAGGTGTAACTTAACTGCTGCTACTAAATAAGAAAGTGACTAGTTCTGGTAGTTCTAAGTAGCTTGAAGAAATACTTAAGAATTTAAGTGTTCTTGAAGAATTTCTGAGAGAAAATATTCTGAGACTTTATTCATGAGAACAAAGGGGATATTTATATAAGATCTGAAAGAAGGATCTAGAAGAATCTGAGAAATCAAAGAAAAATGCTAAGAGGAAAGTTCAAATAAAGTTCTACAAGTTTCCAGGATATTCAGTGACTAGCTAAATAAGTACTAGTGGGTGCTTGGCACTAAGAAAGGATTTCTAAGTATTCAGAAAGTACTGGAAGGTTGTAGAATATTAAGGAAAGATAAAGAAAAGGAATAAACTATGCTAAAATATTATAGATCCCCCAACCTTGCTGTTTGGTAAGTGGTAGGCATTTTGTTTTATAGTAAGTTTCTTATTTATAGATAATATCTTATACTCCTTTTTGATATTTCTTTATATCTTAAGAGTCTCCTTCTTTGGTCCAGAGGTAGGGTCATCTGATTTGAAGTAGTATACTACTGAGATCACTATGAGTCACAACAAGTTCAGATACAGATCATCTTCTGGTTAAGATGAGTCATAGTTGAGTTATAATTTGTAATCAGAGACTTATAAAGTCTGAGCAGTCTTCTGACTTTTGATATTATTAGTTTCTAAGATATCATCATAGTAATTATAAAATCTCTTAAAATATTATAGAATCTTATTTATCATCTTTGTCAAAAATTACTTTTTTGACTTTTTTTTTTATTTTAAAGATTCTTTCAGATCTTTTTTTTAGATCTTATATAAATATCCTCTTTTTTTACTTAAATAAAATTCAGAATATTTCTCTCAGAAATCCTTTGAGACAACTTAAATCTATCTCTTTATTTATAGGTAAGATTATTTTTTAAAATCATTTAGCAGATAAATTAAAGTTTTTAAAAAAATTGATTTTCTGAAATATTGTTTTTCTGTTAAAAATATATATAACTCAATTTGTTTAAATTTTTTTTTTAAAGACTATTATATTACTAGACTATTGTTACTATTATTAAAGAAACTAATATCAAAGAGTATCTGATAATAAAGATAAAAAGAGTAAAAAAAAAAAAAAATTTTAAAGATAAGAGAGTATATATATTTTTTCTTCTAATAATTGTCTTCATAAAATAAGATAATTATAAGACCAGAATTTTAATTCTGAATATATTGAATAATATTAATTATAGGATATAAATATTATTCAAATGGTCACTGGGTCTATCAACTTGTTCTGTGATGACCGAATTGACCTTTGACATAAAGAACGGGAATGGGAGAAAAATCGACCCAATTTATTCACAATCTGAGCATCATTAAATAATCGGCTTAATTTTTTTGTGCAGCATACAATATGTCTAGCTTCTCTATAACAAATCGAATTATGAGCCTCATCATCCGTGATAGTTCCACTGCCGCTAGTACGATAAACGACTCATTCACCACCACGCTTCTCACTCTTTCTTCCACATTACAACCTCGTTTCCGTCTGCATTTTACGTTCCGTACTTGGCCTTGTAGAAGCTCGGGGGTAGCTTCTCCAAAATCCCAAACATTGGCCGCTCCACTACAACCATCGAATCTGGTCCCACAAAATCCAAAAACATGAGAGGCTGGAACTTATGCAGGACTTGGAAATTCACACCGTCGTCCTCTACACCCTCGCCTTCTTCTCCCAACGCAGACCTAGGCGGTTCCGGCATCGGCGTCGTGATTCCGAGCTTCTCGTATCGTCTTCGTCGTTCCACTTTCTTATGTGCTTCAGCCTTGTCCTCTTCCACACGCTTTCGCTTGGCGACATTCAACACGGCGTCGCGGTCGCCCACACCTTTGGCCAGATCAATCAAACAGAGATAGCTCACTCCCCACGCCACTATTGTGTTTGGCCGCGCCGGATTAAACCCGAATCCCATAATTTTATCCTTGAACTGAAGGAATTTGATCGGAAGCTTTTCTGAGTATTTTCGGGACCAATCGGTGAGACGGCAAAGCTCCACGTCATAGAGATAGAATTCGTTGGATGCCAGGGAGACAATCAGAGTAGACGGATGGTAGGAGTGGAAAGTGAGAGTCGTATGGGTGGGGGCGAAGTTCGGTAGAGTTGTATGGTACTGTGAAAGAAGGAAAAGTACGCTGTCGTAAGTGGAACGGACGGCACCTCATCTTTACAATGCCTGCCATAGACGATATCGCTGACATATAAGCCAAGGTAGATACGAACCTGCAGGGCGTCCAGATTAAACACATGGATCCTGTTCAACAGATCTCCAGTCGATAACCATTGCCCATCAGCACTGATCGTCATTGACACGATCGTCGACACCTGTTCGTCGCCGTCATCATTCCTCTCATCATTCTCGCCCATCCCGCGATGTTGTCCGAACCGCCGCAAGATCTCGTATCGTTGCTCTTGCCATCCCGATAAATCTACCACGAGAACCTGCGAGTTCGTCATCGCGATCACCAGTTTGCTCGAATCCGGCGTGAACAGGAGGTAGTGCGCGCCAAAGCCCCGAGTCGAAGGTGTGACGATTGAGCTGGCAAACTGTTTCTGCTTACGAACAATCAAGCGGCCAGGATAATTGGGCTGGAACATGACATTGGGTAATGAAATTTAGCATCTATATCAGATCGAAAAATATTGTGGCGATTAAATGGAGCAAAAATGATAAAACTATATGATTGAAAAATAACCGATACGTACGTCGTCCTCGACCTTGAACAACTTCGTCTCCTCCACCTCTGCCACTGCAATCCACATCCCATTTTCTGACAACGCGCTGGCCGTAATGTTTCTATCATCCTTCATGGTCATCTCCAGTACAGCCTGCTGTGGCTCAACCAGATCGAGGTGCGCACCAATGTCCATGTCAAGATAGGGTTGTGTTGGGGCCGAGGCTGGAAAGCGCAAAAGGTCAATATTACTCGAGATGAGTTGGCAGTAATGGGAGGAACGCCACTGCGTCAATGTCAAACAGCTGATTACAAATTTTTCAGCGACAAGCAAAACACGCAACCTACCTTTGCCTAAGCGCCACACTTTCACCACATTTGTGAACCGACACAGCATCAACCGCTTCGTCTTCGATACGGACACCACGGGCTTCTGCGGGAGACACGACAGCCTCCGCTGAGTTGTATCTGGGAACTCCTGAGCCGGGCAGACAACAAGTGACACATCGATCCCGCCAGAAACCAGCGCGTTGACGGGCCGGTCCTCCTCCAGCGCCAGGGCACGCACATCGTGCGAATGGAATCGCCGGTTGTGCGCCAAGATCCACTTGGTGGTGCTCGTCGGGGCCGGCACGCCCGCGGAACTGTTATTGGATGGTGCTTTCCGTTTTTTGGAGGATATCGATGTTTCGACAAGGTGGAATTGATTAAGTTTGCGGTCGACGCCGGAGGTGAATACTGTGCGGCCGTCCTGATTTAATAAGAGTAGGTGAATACGTGGCGATCGACAATGAGGAATATTCAAGGACCGTCGACACGACCATTCACGTCTATTCAGGGAAAGAATTGCCTACCCGACTTGCCACCAGACACAAGACGTCAGCCCCATGTGCAGGAAAGGTCTGCAACATGGTGCCCAGCTTCCCATCCCAGAATTTAACGTGGCCCAATGAATCACCGCTTACAATCGTGCCACTACTGTTTGAATATGATGGATGACACGTACAGAAACGGCCATAGAACAATTGAGCTTCATGTCAAAAGAGCAGCCCGGTGAATGATTCTTTCTCAATCAACTTCCACCTGCCGGCACCGTGGACATGGAAATAACCTCCCAACAAACACCAAAGCGGCATACTTACGCAAGAACAGATACAGCCCACACCAACGTATCCTCTCTCCGCAGCTTTTCCACAGTCATCCGCGCAATCGAGCGGCCTTGCGTTACATCCCATTTACGTATGCTGCTGTCCGAGGAGCCGGTAACGATGTATTTGTCGTCCGGCGACCACGCTACGGAAAGAATTCGACCTTATGGTAGTGTAAACAAGCTAACTTGGTGAGCGGGGCCGGTTCAAGCCGATTAACCATGTGCACAAAGAAGTCATCTGCTGGAATCACACTGCGATCTCAAAATCGCAAAAAAATAAATAAAATAAAATAAACTTTGCTGCCGCTCACCCTTCTGCTTATCAAAACTGCGAATGAACGATAACTCTCCATCGGCGATATCAAACAATCGCACGCATCCATCCTCACATCCAATGGCGAGGACCGTGTTCACGTGGTTTGCGGCCATGCACCAGATAGCGCCGCCGTGAGAGTCAACAGATCGCTGCAATTGTAATCGATTGAGTTGATAGGCGATGGCGAATTCAAATACCACGGAAACGGCGAATAACACACCTGTGCCTGCAGCGTGTGGAGGTTCCACTCCATAATGTAAGCGTTCAATCCCGCAGAGAAAAGCCGCGGCGGTGCGGCGAGAAGGTTTTTGCGTGCCTCGACCTTTTCCTCCTCTGTGTCGTAGTCGTCTTCGTCAGTCAGGATTGTCTGGTGCGTGAACACCAGCGCCTCGACGGACATGTTCGCACCGCCAGGTATGGTCTAGAGCCACGGTGAATGGGCGAGACGCAGAGTGAGCAAGAAGAGGGACTGAAAGGCCCACCCGTATGGGTACTGCTATCGGCAAATAGCAAGAGACCAACCTTATCCAAATTCCATTCCCATTGAGGGTTCCAAATCTCAATGTTGCCGTTGGCACGACCACAGGCCAGAAGGGTAGGCTTCGCGGTGCGCGGTGTGTAGGAAAGGGCGTTAATTGAGGCTGGCTGATACTTTACAAAACGACACCGATGTACTTCCATGGTGGTTGTCGTGCTCAATGAAGACCCTTCCCTAACCCAAACCAAAAAGATAAAAAATAAAAAAAGACGGAGTATGACGTTATCCAATTATAAGCCACATATTCCTCAACTGCTTGCGTCCAATGGGACAAGCGATAGCACGGTGGCGTGAGTCACGTCAACGACAGGATAGCAACCATGCTCCGTTCTACCCTTGCATCCGTTAAGAAACACACCGCTTTGGCCGGTCGTAGGCCCATCACCACCACCTTCCAACCCCGCTATGCCTCCATCTCCCCAGCGCCCCCTCCGTCCTCAGGTTCCTTAGGTTTCTCATCAGCTACCGCCGTCTTACTTGGCACCGTTGTGGGTGCTGTCGGTTTATACATCGCGACGCCGTATTTAAACATTACCGTTAAAGAAACCGGCAATGTGGGGTCAAGTAAAGCATCTATCCCCATAAAGTATGGTACTCGCGAGAACCTTAGCAAGGCCCTTGATTGCCTGCGTCAGGTCATGCCTTCTGAGCATGTCACCATTGACGAGGAGGAGCTCAGGCGGCATGGGTACTCTAATTCGAGCTATCACAACGAAGGGCTGCCACATGTTGTTGTTTATCCGCAGAATACGGACGAGGTTGTGCAGATTATGAAGATCGCAAACGAGTACAAGTGAGTAGCAGTTATCCAAGCAATGAAGGCATTTAGAAAATGGCAAAGTTACGAGAGTATAACTAAGGAATGAGGCGCTCAATTGATTATTTTCATATTTTCAATGTTTGCTACCGGCATTAAATTACATTCCTGCATGCGTACTTTTCAAACCATTCGATTTCTTCATTTATCCAGGATTCCCGTCATCCCTTTCTCCGGCGGCACTTCTCTCGAAGGACACTACACGGCCCCCCACGGCGGGATCAGTGTTGACTTTTTCTATCACATGGATCACATCGTAGCGCTGCACGGCGAGGACATGGACGTTGTCGTGCAGCCCGGCGTGCAGTGGGAGGACTTGAATCAATACCTGAAACCGCACGGCCTCTTCTTTCCTCTGGACCCGGGGCCTGGTGGGGTTTCAAATCGCGATCTGGATCGATGTACACTGTTTGATATTCTATGGCACATACATTCTTACTTCCTTTCTGCCTATTTACACATTGCAAGGCGCCTGCATCGGTGGTATGGTCGGCACCGGCTGTTCGGGTACCAATGCCGTGCGTTATGGCACCATGCGCGAATGGGTCCTGAATCTGACGGTGGTGATGCCCGATGGGACGGTAGTAAAGACGAGGCAGCGGCCGAGGTGAGTTTCGGAAGCGGCGGTAGAAGGTAGGAAACGCCATTAATCCAACTTGTGATACTGCACTTTACGACAGGAAATCTTCGGCGGGCTACGACCTCACCAAACTTTTCATCGGCTCCGAAGGGACCCTTGGCATGGTCACGGAAGCCACGCTTAAGCTTGCCGTGCTTCCAGCGGAAACGTCAGGTAAGTATCTTTTTCCTTACGATATACTGGTCGATAACCCCTCTGACATTTAAGCTATTTACACAAAAAATGCATCTACATCTTCTAATCCAGTGGCCGTCTGTGACTTCCCCACAATCCGCGACGCGGCTGACGTGTCCGCCGCCGTGGTGCGCGCCGGGGTTCAGGTACGCGCACTCGAGCTGCTGGATGATGCGATGATGAAAGCCATCAATCTGGCGAACCCCAAGCTCGGCTACGTGGAGAAACCAACGCTCTTCTTCAAATTTAGCGGGAGCAAGGCGCAGATTGAGGATGAGATCAAAACGGTCGGCGCGATCGTGAAGCAACACAAAGGCGGCAAGTTCAAGTTCGCGAGGAGCGAGAAGGATCAGCAGGACTTGTGGGAGGGAAGAAAGGTCGATTTCTGTCAGTTGCCCGTCTCATCTTCCTCGTGACGATCACTGATGATTTCAAATTCGAAAATTGACCTCCCATACCAGGTCGCCCTCTGGTCCTCCACCCTCCTCAAGCCCGGCTCTTCGATCTGGACTACGGACGTGTGCGTGCCAGTCTCAGCACTCCCCGCCCTGATCGCCGAGACCAGGAAGGACCTCGAGACGTCGATCCTACCGGCTCCGTTGGTGGGCCATGTGGGCGACGGCAACTTCCACCTCTTCATTCTCTTTGACCCGAAGATCCCTGTGGAGGCGGAGGAGGCAAAGCGCATAAATGATCGTCTCGTCGAGAGGGCCATCAAGATGGAGGGGAGCTGCACGGGCGAGCACGGTGTCGGTGAGTGATGTAATGGGTTTCTTATAGATTAGAGAGAGGAAGAGAGGGAGGGATCGGTTTGCAGCTCGAACCATGCTCGGTAGGTCAGTTACGTTTGTTTGTAATCTGATGTTCGTCAATTTTATTATACCCATATAGGAACCGGTAAGAAGAAATACCTCCCTCTCGAGCTTGGCGAGACGACCGTCGAGTTGATGCGCATCATCAAGCATGCCATCGATCCCAACAACATCATGAATCCCGGCAAGGTCATCCCCGATAAGGAGTGAAGAGACGGCTGGTGATAGGTAAATCTCGGATTCTTCGTGGTCGGCAAGGGTATGGGACATTAAAAGATGATTGTAACTGGTTGCTACTGTAGCCGCACTTCAGCACTCCACAACCAGACTCCTGCCCAGTCCCACTCCTCTCCAATCCCTACTGCCCCTCGGGCCAATATAAACTTTTTGAAAGATATTGATCTCATTATTATTATTTAGAATTAAAGCTTCTGAACGATATATTAGTTTCAAGATATCTAAATTAGTAATATTTTTAAATAAATAAAAGTCTACTTATATTAATATATTATTTAATTTTTTTTTTTTTTAACAAATTTACATAGTTAGTTATAGTTTAAATATTCTATCATATTCTAGTTATCAAGAAATACTTTTTTAGCACTAAGTTTTAGTTAGTAATTATTTTTTTGTTATTTCTCAGTATTAAGTACTAAATCTTAGCTTTCAGTAGCTAAGCTCTAAGATATCGTTTCTCAACATCTATTAAGATCTACTCTCAGTTTTTGATAATACTTCTTTTAGTTTAGTTTTTTCTTTAAATAAATCTCAGATCTTTATCTCTCAGAATTACTTTGAGAATCTCTTGAATTTAAGTAATTCTTTAAGCTACCTAGTCTTATCCAGAAACCTCTGAACTTGGTTACTTTCACTTCTAGAAATAAGAACTATTATATTTGATAACAGTTCTTCACTTAAATGTATTTGAAAGACAGAATTTATAAATAGCTGGTTTGGCCCTGGGTGAGACCCGAGTGTGCCAACTAACATTTGGTTTCCATGAACATGATAGCAGAGGCAATAAATACTTCCTCGAACACCTGCCCGCCCGATTTCCACTAACTGATGCTTATGATTCACGCGGGTTAGATGTAAACTGAGATGATAAATGCGTCTGTACATAAAATTTACAATTGTCGCTGCTCCCAAAACCGCTGTGCTCAGCCACTTTGCACTATCCCTCGGTTTCTTTGAAGTAAGCGCTACATGCGATCGCCTGAACGACCCCATCGAAAAAGTCTCTTCAATAACTCTCATTCTACAACCGCGTCCATCCTCAGCCCACGAGATACTGCAAGATGTCCGACAAGCTCACAATCCCATTCAACCGGTTCTCGGCATCGACTACGACGAGTCGATAGACACGTCGTTTGCGGATGATGCCAAAGATGGAATGCAGGGTGTCGGACAACATGCATGTGTGCACGCCAGGGAAGTCCTATTATCGGGACGGACCGAGTGCGTTGGTGATGTCAGATAATAGGACATTAAATATGAAGCGAGCGATATAGAAGAATTTCACAAAGAAAATTTGGATCGTCGTACGTACCTCCGGCCGTGCCTCCAACGCCTCCCCGACAGGCATGTCGAGCTCGTGGTACTTGCCCGAACGCGCGATGCTCTAATAATGCAAATTATGATGCATGCATTCATGCGGGTTATTTCGCGACACGTCCTAATCCTATTTTCGATACTCGGAGAAAAAAAGCTGGTCGACGGGGACCATGATTTCGAAAGTCACGTACCATTACATCAACGGTCTCATAGACATTTAGTACCACGCCTGCACAGAATCGACGATGGAGCAGAAAGTGACAAGCGTGTTTCCAATGAGCATATTTACCATACTCATTCCACCCAAATCTCGCCTGAACCTATTGAACTTATGACATGCCCATTTTCATCCAAACCCGCCCTCAACCCGTTTCCAAAGCTTACCATTCTCGTCCACTATCGGCACCGCGCTGATCCGCCGATCGACGAACATGGAGATGACCTGGATGACGGGCGTGGACATGCGTGCTGTGGCGACCTTGTCGCCGTAGGAACCGATCTTAAGCTCCGAGAGCGGTTGACGCATCGATTTGGTCTCTTTGAACTGAAATGCGAGAGCATCGGTGGTTGGTGTGTGTATACAATAATTGGCATGTAAGTGGACTACAGTCATTAAATCAATGCCTTCCATTTATCACCGACGCCCACCTTCTTATCCCACGCCGCCACGCTTGCCACCCAAACACACACTCCGCACACCGCACCCAACACGCACATTCACCGCGATGAACTTCAATATCCGGTATTGTGTCAGCACGCTTACGATCATCTCTTGTCCGGTCTCCTCGTCGCTGTCCAGCAGCGGGATGCGGTGGCTCCTGCTCTCGACCAGCCGGCGGCATGCCTCATCAAGGGAGGCCATGGGGTGGATTGAGAGAAGCTGCGGGGCGGGCTGGCCGATGTGGCGCTCGACGTCACGCATGTGCTGGATCTGGAATTGTTCCATCTCGTCCAGGGCCTGGTCTACGGACAAGTGCGCGTGGTAATACTGGATCAGGTTGATGAAGTCGCTCACTGTCAGCATGCCCGCGAACTTTTGGGTGCTGGCCGACCAGAGGGGCGCGGAGACGACGCCTGGATGAGAGAACAACGGAGGCGAGGGAGCCCAAAGATTAAATAGATTGGAATATGGAGAATACGAATGAGTGTTTGGGAAGAACACATCAGTCTATTGCCATTAATCTCATCAAGTCCCCGGTTTTCCCTTCTAACAAACGTGGAGTCTCCAACCGGGCACATACAAGGCTGTCGGAAAACGTTACGAACCAGGCAACAAGCCGATGCCAGGCGTTTCATTTTTTTTTTTTTCTCCCTCAAAAATCACTTGTTCTCGGAAGCTTGACGGCTCCTCCGTCACGTACCGTTTTGCATTAGCGCCGCCAAGGCTTTTTTGACTAACAAGGTCGTGTCGAGCACAATGAGCCTATAGCTCACGGGTAGCACGTCGTAGGCGGTGTGCTGTTTTAGGAACACACGCATGAGCTCTCGTACCCGCTGGGTCGCCTCCACGGAGGTCTCTGGTAGACCGTTTCGCTTCGCGGACCAAGTTGGGGAGCTAGGGACGGGGTCTTCCGTTGGGGTTGTGGAGGGCGACGGTGTGGTGGAGTCGGTAGCCATTGTTCAAGTGTTGGGTGGGTGGTTTGGGTGGTTTGGGTGGGTTGGGTGGTTTGGGTGGGTTGGGTGGTTTGGGTGGTTTGGGTGGTTTGGGTGGTTTGGGTGGTTTGGGTGGTTTGGGTCGTCGTTTGGGTCTGAATTTTGTGAATGAGGTGTGACGGTGTCGAGGGGGCAGGATACGTCATCGGATCAACATTTATCTTCCGTCCCTGCCACAGCAATGCCCCTCTAACCAAAACATGACTCGCCTCCGTGCACAACCACCCCACCGCGGCAAGAGGTCAAAGAAGGCAAAGACAAAACTCCGTCGCCAGAGGCGTCCCACAAATATCTGCTACGCGCCAGACCGCGACGCCCACCACCATGTCCGCCACCACCTTCACGGCCTGTATGACGTGGAGGCGAAGCTAGAAGAGCTGGACGAGTAAGTACTGTTTGTGTGTCAGTCACTCGTCGTTATCCTGTTTGCGAAACCCAACTTGACTTTCTGTGTTTTCGAAACGCGTCGTGAACGTGACTGTAGCTATGAGTGCGCGCTCTTGCGGAGATTGATGAACGACAACTGGCCATCTTTGCGGTGGAGGCTGAAATATTGTCGGGCGAATGGCAAGCCGCTGTTGCCCAAGAAGACGGACGATAAACTGACTGTTGGTGAGTCTTATATGTGCCCCAATCGATTCTGTCATGCACGCAAGAATTCTTGCACTCACGCACTCACTCACTCACCCACTCGTTCCTATCTCCAGTCCTAGACCTCGACGAAACCCTCCTGCACACTTATCACGACTCCGACGCCAAACCGAGCCAGCTTGACTATTCCGTCGCGGTTCCGGTCCCGCTTCCCATTCCCGACTACGACGCCCAATGCGTCGTCCACGGGTCCCTACGCCCCGGTGTCACGCAGTTCCTCGAGTGGGCTGCGTCCATGTTTGAGCTCGTGGTGTGGACGGCGGGAACAAAATGGTACGCGGAAGCGATCGTGAACAAATTGGATCCGGAAAGGAGGCTGATTTCGTGAGTAGTCATTCATTTTAATTGTTGTTATGTGTTGATGTATACGTTTTCTGAATGCATTTTAATTCCTAATTTCTTCTTTACCTATTGCCATTCCTAGACATGTATTAAGCCAGAAGCATTGCATCGAATTGGAAGTCATCTCCGGCGTAGCCTGCTACCTTAAGGATCTTGAACTTCTGGGTCGTGACCTTCGTCGCACGGTCATCGTCGATAATACGCCTCACGGTGAGTTTCCCAATCCACTGTTTCCCTTTCTCCCCTTCCTGAAGGATTGCTTCGTCAAAAGCTAACATGCAATCCCTTCCTCGTCTTCCTTCAGCCGCGACCTTCAACCTCAGCAACCTGATACCCATCGAGAGCTTTTTTGGGTGTGAGGAAGACCAGCGGCTGGACCGACTGAAGCAGTTTCTGGCGGCCCAGCAGGCAGCGGGGGAGAAAGACATACGGCTAGTGCTACATCGGCAACTGGATTTGAAGAGGAGATTGAGACATAAGGTCGCAGAGTGGGTGGAGGAAGAGGAAGAGTGACCGCGATTGAGATGGACAGTTTTTTGGTGGGGACTTTGTTTTGTTTATTTTGAGTCTCGCTTGTTGGGTTGAGGCTCCGTCTAGAAACCGTGTAATGTCTTTCCTTTTCGGTGGTTGGTCATAATGTACCGGTGGGATCTTCAAATAGCGGATCCATGAACAAACTTGTAATTTACTTTGCTGTTATCAACCTGCACTCAGTTTTTACATTTCATATAGAACCTTAATTCACCAACACCAGACTTTTTTTTTTTTTGCATAACTTCGTCCTCTAAATATTATG
>RBNI01001947.1:0-20268 GCA_003990745.1 Jimgerdemannia flammicorona | reverse complement strand
GTGATCCCACCCCCTATCCGATCCCCCTAGGGGGGTCCCTCCCCCCTACCCCTTTCCAATGAAAGACCACTTTGTCTAACACCATCGCCACCCTCCCACCACTCTGCTCACAGATCTTTACCACCAGACCATGACGCCGGCCCCCCTGAGGACCCCAACCCACCCACCATCTAGTCAGCAGATCCCCCAACAGCTCCTCCCACCTTAACACCTTCTCCTGCAGCCCCAACCACTACCTCTCCTCAAAAACAAAAAGCCAATGACCCACCATTCCCACCCATATTGCTAGTACCCACCCTACAGTGAGCCAACTATCATCCACCCCACCCACAAGCTGAGATCTCAAGTCCTCCCAGTGACCCCCCTCCCCCACCAGCCTATACCCCACACCCAATCTATCCCCTATTGCAGCCCAAAATTCCCCCAAAACCTCACACTCTCCCAGCCAATGTTCTGGCATCTGTACATAACCCCCAGCTTGCCCAACATCATAACACTTCTCACAGTCAAATTGTCCACTATCCACCAAATGCCCTGTACAGAAATTCAGCATGATATTCTTCTGCAACATTCTCCACCATACCACCCAGAACTTGGGGGGAAGCCACCGCTGTACCTCAGCACTCCAGGACCAGATACCAGCCCAGTCCCACTCCTCACCGATCCCTGCTGCCTGCTAGCTGCTCAACCAAAGGTCCTGGCCAGACCCCTGCTGACACTCTACTCCCTCCCCAATATCAAACATAGCAAATGGAGCACCCCTTAGGAGCAATCTATCCCAACGCCATATATTAGGCCTCCACACCTCCTCCCCCTCATTACCTTACCAGTGCAGGCCAATTCGGTGTACTCCATCAGCCACACCTCACCAAAAGCCCTTGAACTGCAGCCGCCTAGTACCATTCAGCCCCACCAAAGAGAGCAGATCTCCAGAGGACCCCTGAGGGGATGTTCACATCTCCCATACCTTCTTCAACAGAGGTACCCAACTGCCACCCTGCAGTTCTACAGCTCTCTTCAACCACTAAGCTCGCAAGCAGTGCAGCCTCTTAGGAAAGTCCACCAGTCCAAGACCCCCCCTTACTACTGGCCTCACAAGAGTATCCCAACTGACCTGGGACCTCCTCCCCACCCAGATCCAATCCCTAGCCACCTTCATCAGCTTCTTCACCATCCATGCTGAGAAGTTGAGGTGATATGCCACATACCACAGCTTGGGGAATCAATATACATTCAGGATTGATACCTGCCCTGCTAGAGAGATATGGCAGCCTCCCCACCCTTGAAGGGCCTCTCCCCAAATGTTCACCCTGCTCTCCCACTACACTTATGGCAGGACAGAGCCATATACAGAGAGGAAGATGCCCAGATACTGCACCACCTCACCTGTAGGGACAATTGTTCCAATGACATCTCTGCCAACTAGCCCATTCCCTAGCACCATTGTCTCACACTTATGCCAGTTGAGCTTCGCCCCCAAGTGGGCCTCATACCATTCCACAGTCTCCTGAAGTACCTCTACATCAGCTACAGACCCAAGTCCAACCACTATATCATCAGTAAAGGCCCCCACCTTCTACCCAATACCATATATAGAGAGCCCCACTACCTTCCAGCAAATCCTATCCATCAATGGCTCCAGCGAAAGAGCATAAAGAATAGGGGACAGAGGGTCCCCCTGAGGAACTCCTCTTCCCAAGGAAAATGCTCTCCCATGGTGACCATTACACATCAGAGCTGCCCTACTGCTCTCCAGCAGACTTAACATAAAGGCCCTAAACCTTGGGAGAATCCCAATTTGGTCCAATACCTTGCCCAGCCACACCCACCATACTCGGTCATAGGCCTTCTCCTAGTTCAAAAAGACCAACCTTCCATCCAAGCCACAAGCCCGAGCCCCTTCAATAATACCATGAACTCACGCAGTCCCATCTCTTATAAGTCTGCCCCCAACAAAGCCCTGCTGCTCTTCCCCCAGCACCTGTTGGGCAACTTTCTGCAGTCTTGTGACAATCACCTTAGTCACCATCTTCCTGTCCATATCCAGAAGCATGATCAGCCTCCAGTTCTTCCAGTCTTCCCTCCTCCCCTTATCTTTGTACAACAAGGCCACCAGCCCAAGATCCTGCTCTCCAACCCACTCACTGCTCTGAAGGACATGGTCACAGAGAGCAGCCATCTCACCCAATACTCTGGGGACATTTACCATCTTCTTCCAGAAGTCCCATGGCAGTCCATCCTCCCCTGGTGCCGTCCCAAGTTTAGTTGCTGCCAGGACACTTTGGATCTCCTCTCCCTGCACCAGTAAGATCAAGTCACCCAGTCCAGCTACTTGTGGAGGCCTCCACTCTTCAAGTGTGTCCACAATCTCTGCTTCATCAACACCCCCTTCTCCCTCACTCCACAAGCCCTGCCATCTCTCCTTCAACTCCCCTAAGATTTGTTGCATGCTATGTAACATGTCCCCATCAGTATCCAGGACCCCATCTCACCTATGTCGCACTCTCCTAGCTTTGAGAAGTCTCGATAAGTACCTAGAAGGCCACTCACCCTCCTCAAGCCCCTGCCATCATAGCCTTGCAGCCATGCCCTGCAAATGAGTCTCCTCCTCTTCCCTCAACACCTGTTGTAGTTTCATTATCTCCAATTTTGCCCTCTTGATCCTCCAATCCTCCACCCCAACAACAGTAAGCAAATCCACCCAATCCATTTGTAGTCTCTGCAGCCTGCTGGAAGCATACCTCGTGTGCCTCCTCCTCTGCCTCCCAGCCTCTCTATCAGCCCCTCCCCAATAAACTCTCGCAGTCTCTTTCAATCTCATCTAGTGGACAGCCACTGGCAAACCCTCATGCTCCTAATTAAAAACCTTCACCTGAATGTCCTCCACCTACAATTTCCACAACCCCTTCTCAGCCAGCAGAGAGGAGTTAAGGTGCCAATGTCCAGGTCCATCTCTACTCTTCCCAAACTGCCCCTGCCCCAACAGTCCTCAGTGATCAGACCATGGGCACCACTCCACTTCCAATGCCCTCCAAACATCCGAACCCCAACACTCCACTGTCAGAATCCAGTCAATCCTTGTGCCCAAGCCATTCACCCAATGCATGTAGACCCTGATATCACCCCACCTAGTTCTGCCCATATCCCCCAAGGAGCTCAATGTCTCCACCTCCTCCCATGTGTCCAGACCTCCACTTCTACTCCCAGCACTCCTCCCTTCATCAGTCCTGTCCAGATGCTGATCTCTAACCATATTAAAGTCCCCACCGAGTACATCGACCCCTTCTTCTAAGAGAATATCCTCCTCCAGCAACCCCCTAATCCATGCAGTCCTCTCACCCCTATCTGCAGGGCAGTAGCAAGAGCCCACCTTCACTGATTCCCACCCTGGCCGATGCCAATCTCCCCAGACCAAGCGATCACCCCAGCTCCTGATTCCCCCTAAGTCACCTCTACCCTTCCTCACCAAAATCGCTACCTTTCCAAACCAAGCAGCAGCCCCACCCCATTCCCTAGTCCATCCTACCCGATTATTCTCATCTTCACATCAAACATCCTGCAGTAAAAAGAGATCAGCCTCCAATCTCTTGAGCCAAGTAAAAATGTTCTTTCGCCACCCAGAGCCCCTTAACCCATTCACATTCAATGAGAAAATATTGGTTGTACTATTCATAGGGAATAATGATATATTGTGGTCCCATCCTCTACAAGTCTGCATTCCACTCCTCCTGCACTATGTCCAAGTTATGTTCAGCAGTTAGTTCCCTCTCCCTTGCTTCCTGTGCTGCCAATGCTCCCAGAAGTTCTACCATTGCCCCATCTTCATGCTCCTCAAATTCCTCGTGGTACTCCAGATAGGCCTCCTGCCAGAGCCACAAACCATGATGCTCTGCCCAGCAGTAGGCTGCCCACTCACTAGCAACCACCCCCAACTCTGCCTTCCTCACCTCATCTATCTCATACCCCTCCTCCTCTAGGAAAATACCCAGAATCTCCACCTTCAGTGCCTCCACCATTCCATCACCATGCAAAATCTATGCCCAATGCTCCTCAGGCATCACCTGCAGGTCCACTTCTCCCAAAGCATCTGCTACGAGATTATCTATCACCTTGCACATCTACAACAAGTTCCCCACCTCCTTTCCTCCTAGAGTCCCTGGCTGCCCTGCATCCAGCATCATAGTATCAGCACCTACACTGGTAGCCTCATTCTACTCCTCCTCAGGGATATCCACCAGCTCGTCCTCATCAACCACCACCACCTGACCCCCTTGCCCCACATCAGGGACCCCAAAGCACACCTGCTGGGCCCCCTGCATCTGTGTATCCTCTGTCATTCCTCTCTTCCCAACTGGGCCCCTCCTGATAAGTGGGGGGGGGGTGGCATCCAACTTCGGCTCCCACACTTCAAAGGTACCATCAGCAAATGGGTTCTTGTCCAACATCCCCCCAGTCTCTGCCTCCTTCACCTCTACCTCCTCTTCTCCTTTACTAGCCCAGACACTGGTCTTTACACCTCCAGACTCCTCAGTTACAACTGATGTCTTCTTCACCCCTCCTGTCATACTCGCCAACAACTCCCTCTGCCTCTTACATCTCTGGGCCCACTCCCACTGCTTCTTATCCATATAGATATGCTTCCTGCCCACAACCTCCAGATGTGTCGACTCTTCATACAGTTTCCAGGCCTTTGCCCTCCTCTCCACAGCACTACTCAACTCCTCCAGTACCTTCAACAAGTCCTCCTCCTCCTCTTCACTCCCTTTCACCCTTGACACCTTGCAGACAATGGCCCCCTACATCATTATCGAGGGCCAGTCACTTGGCCTCCCAGTGGTCTCCTTTCCTGCCAGCTGAATTCTGACATCAATGTCTCCTGTCCTGATCATTGTCCCCTCCCACACCTGAAAGCCAATATCCACCACGTCACCATACTCAATCATCACCTCCTCCACCCTCTTTCTAGTCTCCTCCTTAGTCACCATGGGCACCCCCTTCACCAGAAGCTGCATCACCCTGGGGTCTCATTGCAAGCACTGTACTATGGAGACCACTATCTCCCCAACCACGACTCTAGTCTTCAATGTCTCATCCAGTGGCCCAGCCTCCTCAAAGCCCACCTCAACCCCCTCCAGACCCTTCAAGAACTTCACTGAAGCCGCCCCAGTCACCTGCTTCAAAATAAGTCCCAGAACCATCCTCGCTGTCACCACTAAGCCCTGGAAACACAAGGTCACTGCAAACTCCAAGATCGACTTCTTGAGTAATGGGGTCACTGTCAGCCCCATCACACTATCTGCCAGGTCCCCCTTTCACATCAGACACCCCTGCTCTCCCTGGCCATCAGCTGTCACATCTCTTTTTTTTTCCAGATTCACTGTCATGCTACCATCAGCAGTCCTGCCACTACCCCCAGCAGTCCCTCCACTTCCCCCACCTCTCACCAGCGAAGGCCCAGCTCTCCCAGTATCCTCAGCCTTCTGCTTCCTCTTCCTTTCTGCCTGATCCCTGTGGGCTCTCATCGGCCAGCCCCCAGTTCTCAGTGTGTCTACAAAGCTCCTCCTCTGCCATCCTCCAGCCCCCCCACTGGTGCTGCCTCCACTACCCAAGCTACTCAGTCCACTCGAGCTACTGAAAGACCCCATCCCCAGCCCATGCCCCCTCCCAACATGCTGCCAGTCGAAAGCCCCAGGTCCACCCAACCTAGTATGTGTGTTGGCTTGCTTGCTGCTTGACATCTTCTTAGTATCTTTCTCCAATAAACGACTTGAAAGTGTGTTGTGAAAGTGTGTGTAATGTGAATTGTAGTGGAGAAAGATACCCCCACACTCTTCCATATAAGTACTACTCTCCCACCCACTACCCTCATTCTCCCCCTACTCCTCTGGCAAATTTTCTCCACCAATTGACATCTCTGACCACCCTGCATACTTCAACTACACCACCAATCTGTTATTATATCCTCCATCAACCCCTGCCACTGCTATACCCATGCCTCTAAACTCAAGCTCCTCCCTTCCTCAAAAACAAACAACCAGTGACCTGCCAACTCCACCCAAACTACCAATATCCACCCCAAGGTGAGTTACTCATTTCCCACCCCCCTATTAATCTATCCCTCAAATCCTCCCACCGACCCTGCACACCATCTCCCCTATGTACTACACTCAGTTGATCACTAACTGCTAGCCAAAAGTCACCCAGTACTTCACATTCCCCCAGCCAATGTTTAGGTATCTATACATATTCCTCTTCCTGTCTGACATTGTGGCACTCCTCATAGTCAAAGCTCCCTCCCTCAATGAGGTGCCCCAATTGGAAGTTGAGCATAACATTCCTCCTTAGTATATGCCACCAGACCACCCAATACTTTGACAGCATCCAATGTCACACTCTATCACTCCAAGCCCAAATACCACTCTAGTCTCACTCCTCTCCAATGCCTGCTAGTTGCCAGCTGCTGGGTCAAAGATCCTATTCTGGTCTCCTCTGGCACTCCACCCTATTGCTAATATCAAAGTCCATGAGGGGAGTACTCCCCAACAGTACTCAGTCCCATCTCCATATGGCTGGATCTCATGGCCCCTCTCCTTTATTCCCTCACCAACGAACTCTAATACAGTGAGCCCCATCTACCACTCCCTACCAGAAACCTTTGAATCATATTCTCTCAATATTCTGAAGTCTGACCAAGGACAGTAGATCACCTGTAGAGCCTCTTGGCAATGACCTCATCTCCCAGACCTTCTGCATTAGGGGAACCCAGCTACTTCCACTCAACTCTACCACTCTCTTTAGCCACCATGCATATAAGCAGAATAAAGTCAACCAGCCCAAGGCCCCCTCTAACCACTGGTAGAGACAAGACCTCCCAACTGATCTGACTCCTTTTTCTAGTCCAGATCCACCCCTTGGCCAGTTTCATCAACCTCTTCACCACCCAGGCTGGGAAGTCCAGGTGGTATGCCAAATACCACAGCTTTGGAAGTCAGTAAGTATTCAGAATTGAGACTTGCCCCATCAAAGATAGGTGGCATCTACCCCAACTCTGCAAGGCCTCCCTCCAGATTACAATTCTCTACTCACCAGGGTCTTGGAAGGATGGACCCATAGACTAACAGATATATACCCAAGTACTGCACTGCCTCTCCCACTGGGACAATTGTTCCAATGACATCCCCTCCCACTAGTCCATTATCTAATACCATCATTTCACACTTATGCCAATTGAGTTGAGCTCCAGAGTGGACCTCATACCATTCCACTGTCTTCTTAAGCTCCATGACATTCTCAATCGATCCCAGACTGACCACTATATCATCTGCAAAGGCACCAACTTTCCACCAGTGGTGGCATCTCTTTCAATAGTTAAAAGTCCGGAGGTATGATGTGGTATTTCTTCAGGATATTCAGGCCTATAGTGAGGAGGACTATGAGTTGTGGAGTAAGGAATGGTTTGGAGATACTGGTTGGAGTAAGCAAGTTGGTATTCTGGTCAGGGTTGGAAAGGGGGAGTTAGTTGATGTGGAAAGTTTTGGTAATCACCTAGTGTGGGGAAGGCTGAAGGGAGGAAAAGGAGATGGGCTCTTGGTGGGCTCTATATATCTGCCTGCAGTTGGTAGAGAGTGAAAGCAATAGATAGAGAAGTGGCTGGCTTGGGAGGATTGGGCAGCTCTAGGGTTGGATATTCTGGGGGGTGATTTTAATATAGTTAGGAACTGTGCACTAGATTGGTCTGATGGTGGGGCTGGTGTAGCAGTTTCTCCAGGGCTGTCTCAGTGGCTTCAGGTGGAAAAGGGTATAGGATTGGTGGATGGTATTCGATTGAGGGCAGGAGATGAGTCAGGCCCCTTTACCAGGTGGCATTTGATAGACAAGGGATGGTTGAAACATAGATTGATTGGGTACTGATAGCCAAATATTGGAGTAATGTTTTTGACACAGTGGGGGTATGATGGTGCCCATGGTCAGACCATTGGGGAGTTGAGGTGAGTGGAAGATTCCAGGCTATTAATGGAGGAGGTGGGTACTGGTGTCTTAATGTAGCTCTGCTCAGGCATCCAGTAGAATGGGAGCAATTCATGTACTTGACCAGACAGAAAGTAGAGTAATGGGTGGTGGGTGGACTATCTATTACTAATTAGTGGAGCAGATTCAAACACCTTGCAGATACATATTGACAAGACACTGGGGAGGTGGCAGGAAAGGAGCAAAAGGACAAGAAAAGGAGAGTCAAAAGGGGTTTGCAGTAGTGACTGAAGTTATTGGAGGATGGTCCACTGGCAGGGGAGAAGAAGCATCAACTTGCTAAAGAGGTAGTCGACTTATAGGCAACTTTGAGAGAGGCAGAGGATAGAGTTGTGGATGGGCTCCTGGCATGCCTGAGGGCTCGGTGACTGGAAGAGGGTGAATGGCCAACAAAGTACTTATCTGGTATCTTAAAAGCAAGAAACGTTTGACACAGCTAGTCTTCAGTATTATGAGAAGATGGCATTGAGGTCACCAGTGTAGCAGATATGTTAGAGGAGATTTCTGGACAATGGTGGACCCTCTGGAGTAATGATGATGTGGGAGGGGGTGCTGGAGTAGGAGAGGTTGTGGAGGCACCTCTTGTACATAACTGACAAGTGGTGTCACTACCAGAGATAGTGGCTTCAGTATTAGACAGAGTGTCTTTGGAGGAGGTGTTGGAGTTTCTACAGAAAGCACCAGGTGGTTCATCACTAGGTAAGGATGGACTCTCTTGGGAGTTTTGGAAGGAGTTTCAGGTGGAATTTGGAGCTTGGCTTGTTGAAATGGTTAATTTTGTACTGGAAGAAGGGTGGTGGATTGGAAATAGAAGCTTAGGTCTGGTGTCTTTGCTATATAAGGAGAAGGGTGATAGGAGGGAGTGGCATAACTGGCAGCCAATCATACTGTTGAATGTGGATAGGAAGCTAGTCTCCAAAATCTTGGCAGAGAGATTGCAGCAGTAGATTGGAAGACTGGTAGGAGAGGAGCAGAGGGGCTTTGTGAAGGGTTGGCAGATCAGAGATAGTACTGCCTGGGTGCAAAATATCTTAGAAGGCTATAGAAGTCAGCAGGTCAATGAAAGGATGGTCTTCTTGGATCAAGAGAAGGCATATGATAGAGTGCAGTGACATTACCTAGAGGCAGTACTCCAGAAAGTAGGGTTTGATCTTAAAGAGGTTAGAAGGTTGATGGGACTGGTGTGAGGCTGTCAAGGGGTAGTGCTGATGAATGGCTGGAGCAGTCCGGAGTTTGCTTTAGGAAGAGGGGTTCTGTAAGAAGACTCTCTTTTTCCACTCCTTTATATCCTCTTGCTAGAACCAGTGTTGGCCTGGCTGAGAGGATGGCTAAATGGATTGCATATGGGTGAGGTGGTTTGGAAGCTGGGGGCCTTTGCAGATGACATAGTGGTGGAGCTCAGCAGCATAGTAGATGTAGACATTTTAAGAGATGGAATAGAACAGTATGAGGGGTTGGCAGGTGCTAAGTTGAATTGGGGAAAGTGTGAGACCTTAGAGCTTAGTACAGGCTTAGAAGTAGCAGGGTTTGAATGAGTGGTACCCATGGGGGAGACAGTATGGTACCTAGGGATATGGTTCTCAGTGTTCAGGATAGTTTTGCCAAGGGAGTAGTGGGGTTCGATGGTACAAAAAGGGGAAGGTGTGCTGACAGGCTAGTGTAATAACTCTCACTTCTACCCCTCTCTTATCCTTTGGATAATTAGGGAAGTGGACTATTACTTAGAGACTTAGTATACAATGTGTACTAAGAAGCCTTCAGTTTGAGGAAGTGCTTGCTTGTAAGTAGTTGTAGCAGCAGTATCTTCTGTTTCAAAGATTTTTCTCTGGTTTGCTTTCTGTTTCAAAGATCTTTCTCTTGTACCCTATTTCAAAGGTCTTGTTCTTTGCTGTATACAGATTGAATTCGCCTTGGAATTCAGGTTTAATGGGCTTACTTAAGTCTTTGGGGATTTATATACCAGTCTCAGTTCTGGCAGAAGTTAGCTAGACTTCTGGAGTTTAGTCAGAAACACTAGAGTCACTTAGATGTCATTACTAAGACCCAGGGGAATATGTGTGTGTAGGGGGGACTTAATTCCTATATCAAGGACTGAACTAAAACTCCTTTATTTCAGATAGAAACTGGGGGGTATTTATACAAGTTGGTTTGTGATTTCTGACTAAGTATGAGTAACTAATTTGGTAACTATAGTGAGGTTTGTAATTGCAACCTTTGTCAGGTGGTTTTTGGCAAAAAATACTTTATGATCAAGACCTCAATTACTAGGCAATGATCAGCTATTGTGGCAACTGTTGCTGCAGTACCGGTTGTTGGAGATAAGCTGGATATTGTTTTCCACATCATTTTGTATCATTTGTCATTCATTGTTTATAATATCATATGCCATGCTTCATTCGTATGGTGACATCATCATTCACTGGGTCATGTGATTGCTTGTTGCTCGTCACATCCCATCTGTTCACTTACTCATTCATTCTATTACATCCTTCCCCCCTTAGAAATCAACATCCTTGTTGATTTGGAAATTGAGAACCAGGGGAGAGAAAGGTGGGGAATTCTCCTCAGGGTTGTTGGCATCCTCTTCAGTAATAGAGGGGGTAGTGGTTGTTGAAGACTCACTGTCCAGAATAGAGAAGTCAATGAGGTCTGCAAATAGTTCTTGCATTGAGATAGATGCTAGTGTAGGGGTTCTCCATCTGATGCAGTTGGGGCCATCTAAGTAGGGTTCTTGGTCCTCATGCCTGGGAATATCCATTCAGATAGACAGTTCTTCAAAGAGGTCAGAGAGGCATTAGATCCATTGGTCTGGATTGTCATTCAGGAGGGGGCTCCAGTAGGGTTCACAGTCAGTAGACTTGAGAGAGATCCAGGAGTTGGCTTTTTAGGCTACCTTGATCTCTAGTTCGTTAACCTTGGGAAAGGAGAGGTTCTGGAAATCCTTCAGTTGGACATAGTTGAGGTTGAGGATTGCAAAGAGTATATGGCACATGATTTGATGGACCTTCTTAGCAAGTCTTTGCTTGTTTCTGTCTAGATAAGTCCAATCAGAGACTTGGTCCATGGGCAGGTCCTTTGTCCATTAGAGGATTTGATGGCCAATCTCGTATTCATGCCAGATCTCTAGGCAGCTGGTGGCAAGATAGGCTCTTTCGATGACTTTATGGCAGTTGAGGACATAATATCCTAGATCCTGGCTAGAGAGGTTAAGGGCCTCTGAGCAGCAGTTCTTTCCTTGGATAGCAATCTGGATGTATCTAAAGAGGTGGTCAACCTGGCTTGAGAGGGGCCAACTATGGTGGGTAGTTTGGCGGTAGGTAGCTTGGTTGCAGGTAGTGGGCATTCTTGTCTTGTCTTTTCTTTGTGAGGAGAGGGGGATGAGAGTTGCAGGGTATTCTTACCTAGGGTATTTATACTTATTCACCCATCTGATGTGACCTTCCTTTGGTCATACTTTCTGGCAAAATGTATGACCTGTTGCTATAAGCAGGGCATGTGCTGGTCACATGAGAAAATTCTGATTTCAAAGATATTATCACTTGTAGTTGTGGTTATACAGAGTTAATAGGTCTTGGTCCACTTTTTTTTTGTCTGGTTAGTGCATTTGCGAGGACTGGCCATCTTTGTCTAGGGCGAGGGCTCCCATTGTCATGGCTGGGGGTTCAAACCTCTCGGAAATAGACTTTCTTATAATCTGAGATAATTCCTAGTAACAATATCTGTCATGTGGATGGACTTAGACTGGTTTCGACATTGTCAGCTTTCCTAAGTTCCATATGAAGTATCCGTCATCATCCAGTGGAGATGATATAGATGATATGAAATGGAGTTGTTCAAATGAGTTTTGCTGTACTATACTAGATTGTTCTTTTGCTTAGGTATCTTCTTGTTAGTTATCTATAGTGTTCCTTTTTCTGCAATGTTCAGTATTATATATTTCTGGATAAAAATGTAGTATCCTTCTTCTCACTATACACTCCAATACTTAGAGCTATAGTTTCTTCCTTTGCTGGGGGGTGAGTGTTTCCATGCAGTCCTGGAGGGCTTCGCGTGTATTCTTCAGGGCTTCTTCTTTTTCCCAGGTAGCATCATGGGTGGGATAACCCTTCCACTTGATCAGGAAAAAGCACTTGACTGTTTTGGAATATTTGTGGACCTTGTGGTCAAATACTTTCTCAATTTCGAATTCCTTGTAATCATTGATCCTAATTGGGGATAGTGGTGAAATTGTATGCTCAGGGAATGGGTTCTCATGGTAGTCCACCAATTGGCTGATATGGAATACTGGGTGTACTCAGATATTGTAGGGAAGTTGTAACTTGTAGTTGACTTCACTGATTTTTTCCATGATCTTGTATGGTCCAATTCTTCTAGCACAGAGTTTCTTGGCTGGTTGTTGTGCCAGGGTATCTGGGTAGAGGTGGTCTGTTCTAAGTATGACTATGTCACCAATATTATAGGAGGCTTCTCTTTACTTCAAGTTTACATACTTGGTCTGGTAGTCTTGTGCTTCTATGAGAGCATCTCTTGTCATTTGGGTAAGGTCAGAAATGGTCTTGGCCAGATCTTGGGCTGCTGGGACTACTGATTTTACAGTAGTACTCAGGGTCCTTGGATGTTGACTATGGTTCAGGAAAAATAGAGTCTTCTTTGTAGAGGTTTGCTGACTATTGTTGTAGGCAAACTTAGTATGGGCTAGGTACTTGTTCCATTCATTTTGCTTGTAATAGCAGAAGATGCTAAGCATCTGTTTGAGAGTCCTGTTGGTTTGCTTGGTTTGACCATCAGTCTGAGGGTAGTAGGTAGTAGAGAACTTCAGCTTGGTTCCATAGAGGAAGAAAAATGCCTTTCAGAAGTTGCTTGTGAACTTGGTATCTCAGTCAGATATAATAGTGCTAGGCATGCCATATAGCCTGAATACTTGATTGAGGAAAATCTCAGCAATCTCTAGTACTGTAGCAGTGGTCTTGGTGGGTGCAAAATGGGCTTATTTACTTAGATGGTCCATGAATACCACAATGGCATCTTATCCTGCCTTGGTCTTGGGGAGTTGGACAATGAAGTTCATTGCAATCTGGTCTCAGTTGTGACTCGGGATAGGCAAGGGTTGCAGGAGTCCTGCTGGTAGCTTGTTACCACTTTTGAACCTTTGGCATATCTCACATGAGTCCACAAAGTCTTTGATGTCCTTGGTTATCTTTGGCCAGTAGAACTCTCTTAAGAGGAGGTTGTAGGTCTTTTCGAAACCAAAGTGTCCTGCTGCAGGAGTATTATAGAGTTCCTGCATGATCTTGAGTCACCAAGTATCATTGTTGGGTACAACTACTCTGTCATGGTCCCTGTAGATAAGTCCATCACGGTAGGTGAATCTCTTGGCCATTTGCCTCATGGGTTCTGGAATCTCGGCCTCTGGGTCTTGGCAGAATTGAAGAAATTTCATCAGGGGGCTGTCTTGCTGGTAGCCTTCCTTAATCATCTGGGTGAGGTCTCCAATTACCTCAACCATGAAGACAAGTTCATCTTCCATATATCTAGAGAAACCATCAGCCACACAGTTGGTTTTGCCTGAGATATACTTGATTTCCATATCAAAGTTGGCAATGATTTCCATCCAGCGGGCTTGTCTGTGAGTCAGCATGGGCTGTGTATGAATATACTGCAATGCATGGTAATCAGTATAGGCCACAAATAGCTGTCCTAAGAGGAAATGGCGCTATTCCTGAAGTGTAGTAACAATAGCCAGGAGTTCCTTCTCATGGATAGTATACCGGGTCTCAGCTGGCTTGAGCTTTTGGGAAAGGTAGGCCACTGGGCAGTCTTCTTAGCTGAGTACTACTCCAATAGCAATATCAGAGGCATCTGTGGTCAGAGTGAATGGTCTGGTAGGGTTAGGTGCAATTAGCACTGGGGCCTCAGTAAGGAGTCTCTTGAGATGGTCTATAGCCAGGGTATATTCGGGGGTCCATTCAGTTTTGATATTCACTCCTTTGTGGGCCAGACTAGTTAATGGAGCTGCAATAGCAGAGTATCCTTGGATAAACCTTTGGTAATAACTGGCAATACCCAGAAAGCACTGGAGTGGCTTGAGGGTAGTAGGGATAGGGATATCCTTAAGGACTGATACTTTTCGGAGGTCTATATTGATTCCTTCAGCGGAGATGATATATTCTAAGTAGTCAATCTGGTCTTGATAGAACTTATACTTGTTCATTTTGGCATAGAGCTGGTGTTCTCACAGAAGGGTCAGTACTTATCTGAGATGGGTGTAGTATAGTTCTACTGTTTCACTGTAGATTAGTATATCATCAATATACACAAGGACACAGATGTTGAGGAGTAGTTCAAAGATGTCATTCATCAGATACTAAAATGTTGCTGGTACATTGGTCAATCCAAAAGGCATGACTTGGAACTGGTAGTATCCAAACCATATTTGGAAAGCTGTCTTCTCAATGTCCTTCTCATCAATGAGAATCTGGTGGTAGCCATTTCGCAAATCCAGTAGAGAAAAGGTCTTGGCCTTGAAGATTTGGTGTAGCAACTCATCAATCCTAGGTAAGGCATACTGGTTCTTGATGGTGATCTTATTGAGGGCTCTGTAGTCAATATATATTTGCAGAGAGCCATCCTTCTTCTTGACAAATAGAATGGGGGCTCCAAATGGAGAGCAGCTGGGTTCAATATATCCTTGGGCCAGTAGTTTGGTCAATTCATCCTTGAGGGTCTTGAGCTCAGGTTGGGCCAGTTGGTAGATACTCTTGTATGAGGGTTAAGATCCTGGAATAAGATCAATTCCATATTGGATTTGGTGCTTGAGTGGAAGTCCTTGGGGGTCTTGGAATATATCTTGGAATTCTTCGAACAGTTCTTGAGCTTCTGTTGGGATTGGGCTACTTGTAGCTTTAGTGACTTCTTGTACATACCATACAAATGAAGTAGGTGTTTCTCTTTTTTTGAGAGAGTCTCTTCATTTGAATGGCAGAGATGATTTTGATTCCTTGGTGGTTGGTACCTTCCTGAGGTATCAGGGTGATCTTTCTGCCTTCATGGATCAGGTTAACCTCATTGGTTCTCCAGTTGATATCTGGGTTATGCTGGGTCAACCAGGCTTTTCCTAAGATAATATCTTGTCCTGGGAGGTCTACAATGCTGAAGTCCAACTTCTCTTGATATTTTCTAATCTTGAGCAAAAGATCTTCACAGATCTTGGTCAATGGTGCAGTTTTTCCATCACCAAAGGTAACACTTCTTTTCTCGGTAGTTGGTCTGCTTTGGGCTCCAATCCTCTTGGCAGTCTTGGTACTGATGTAGTTTCCAGTAGCACCACTATCAAGCAAGACATTGACATTCTGTCTGTAGACTTGGCCTGTGAACTTGATGCAACTGTCCTCCTTCTTGATGGTATTGAGCTCTTCATCTTCATTGTTGTCCCAATTGCTGTCAGTCTCCTTGAAGTCAGTTTCTCCCCATCCTTCACAAGGAGGGTTGTCTTGTTTGGGTTCCTCAGTCTGTTGGGCGTGATGCTTCTCAGATTGAATTTTGAAAACTTTGGAGAGACATGCATGGCATTCACTAACATATTCCATGTAGTACATTCAAATAGAATGAGGGCATCATCTACATAGTGCATAACCATCTGCAATTCTCTTGTACCAGTTTTCATCATCTTCCTTCATAGTAGTGACCTTTTGATTGGGGGGTTTGTTGGTAGATCCAAACCCTTTCTTGCTACAGTCTATCTGGGAGAGTTCAGAGACTTCTTCAATGGTAAGATCTTGATGGATTTCTTCAATAATTGCTTGGGCAATCCTTTGGCCTGTTTTGACTTCAAATGATGTATCTCCAAAATTTCACAAGATGATACAGATTTCACCAATAAATCCTTGGTCAACTACTCCTCCTCCTAGCCCAATGTTAAACTCTTTGGCTAGGCTGCTTTGCTCAGTAAGGCAGATATATGTACCTTTGGGAGCTTGTATTGCAATCCCTGTTCACACTGTAGCATTGGTACTTGATAGAATAGTGAGGTCTTGACTGCTGTAGAGGTCATATCCAGCATCAGTTGGGTGGGTCTTAGTTGGGATGGTAGTCTTGTACTATATCTTCTGTATTTTGATAATATTCTCAGGGGTTTTCTTTCCTGGACCTTCTCCAATGACAGTAATGCTCTGGTTACTGGGTTCGCCTGTTCTGTTCTTCTTCTCAGAGTATCCGAATGAGATGTGTCCTGCCTTCTTACAGATGAAGCACAATCCTTTTTTGTGGAGCTGCTTCTTTTCATCCTTGGTGGGAGGTCTGGGTCCTCTGGGATTTTGCTGGTTTCTTTGATCATTCCTTTGATCATATCTTTGGTCATTCCTTTGATTATTTCTCCTGGTAGGATTTCTTCTATCTTGGTTATCCTTCTTGTGTTCTTGATTTCGTGGAGCTTGTGTAGCAAGGATTTCGCATGCTCTTCTTTGTACTTGGGCAAAGCACCATGAGTAGTGGGGATATCCTTAGGGAAGACCTTGTTCCTTGATCTTCTGGGTGAGCCAGTCTGGTAAGACTGCAAACAGGTGGTTGGCTCTGGTACCATTGATGGCCAAATTGTTTTCCTGGTAGGTAAGTCCAACAGTTTTGAGGTAGGCATCCATTCTGATGGCAAAGGTCTCTAGATTCTCTTCACTATTCTTGTGGAACTTCATCTGGGACAGTTTGTTCCAAGTTTCTTGTATGTAGGCCACATTTCAGAATTTGGTCAGTAGCAAGGCCTTGAGTCCTGGGCCTGCTTCATGGTCATCCCAACCTGGTCTATTGTTGGCAGGTACTTGTCTATTGACTTGGGGGCAGACTTCCCAGGTTACTGGGTGTTGTTCCAGGTGTGCTAGAATTTGACTGCTGTTCCAGTGAAGAATGTAGCTACTGTTTCTACTTGTGCTGCTGATGTGGCAAACAGCTGTTGGAGGGTGCTGTTCTGGTTGTTGGTGAGCATTTCTATAGATACTCAGTTATCATTCCATTGGTTTGCTTGATAGTCTGTATCAACTGCATTGATGAAGTTTTCAATATCACTGTTTTTTCTACTGAATGTTGGAATTCACAAGGTCTTGGTTAATTTGTTCTATTCAGCAATCTGTTCTACTATTCCTGCTAGTGCTGCCAGCTGAGTAGTTAGTACTACAATGTTGACATCTACCATTGTATTGACTATTGGTGATGGGTCTGTTGGGGTAGATTCTCCTGAAGATTGTTCTGCTTGGTGGAGTTGTAGTGCTGTATAACTTGGGGTTACTTGATTCCCTGATATCAGATCAAAGAGTCCTGTGAGAGAGGGTAAACCAAACCTCTGTATAGGTGGCTAGGTTGGTTCTGGGGTCTGTTCTTCTTGATCTGTAGTTTCTTGGTAAATTCCTAGGCCTACTGTTCCTCATTAGCTATCATCAGACTGGTAACTTATAGAGTCTTCATCTGACTCCCTTTCCTGATGAGATAGTGCATTCTCATACTGACTAGGTCCTTCAAAGAGGATATTAGTCTCTGGCTGAGTAGATGGGCCTGCTCCTTGTTCAGCAGTAGGGGATGATTGGCCTGCTTGCTTGTTCTTATATCTGGTTATGGCAGAGGTGTAGTATACAACTAGCCTGTAGTAGAGGGAGGTCTTGGTAGGGGTATGATGATATCTGTCAGAGGCAATCCACTCAGCAGCTGCTTCTCTTACAGCAGGGGGTGTGATATAATCTAGAAAATTCTGGGTGGCTACAGCAGTAGATTCTGGGGTCCTAGTGATTCCAATGTGTCCTCAGAGGAGTTCATAGAACTTACAGTGGCTAACAATATTCCTAAGTCCTGGGTAGTATATCCTAAAGGTCTGGTATAGATTCTTGTAAGCCTGGTCAATTACAAGCTGGTGGGTTCTTGAGTCTGTGGTTTCCTGGTACCACCTGGTCCTAATGACAAGGGCTTCTCTGGCTCTGGTTTGAGGATCTACAGTTGGTTCTGGGGTTTACTCCTGTCTAAGGTTGGTCTTATTCTAACTCCAGGAGTGTATTCTTTGATACCTTCTTGGCTGGTAATCTACTGCTACCAAGTTGTAATAACTCTCATTTCTACCCCTCTCTTATTCTTTGAATAATTAGAGAAGTGGACTATTACTTAGGGACTTAGTATACAATATGTACCAAGAAGCCTTCAGTTTGAGGAAGTGCTCACTTGTAAGTAGTTGTAGTGGCAGTACCTTCTGTTTCAAAGGTCTTTCACTGGTTTGCCTTCTGTTTCAAAGGTCTTTCTCTTGTGCCCTATTTCAAGAGTCTTGTTTTTTGCTGTGTACAGACTGAATTCACCTTGGAATTCAGGTTCAATGGGTTTACTTAAGTCTTTGGGGATTTATATACCAGTCTCAGTTCTGACAGAAGTTAGCTAGGCTTCTGGAGTTTAGTCAGAAACACTAGAGTCACTTAGATATCATTACTAAGACTCAGGGGAATGTGTATGTGGGGGGAACTTGATTCTTATATCAAGGACTGAACTAAAACTCCTTTATTTCGGATGGAAACTGGGGGGTATTTATACAAGTTGGTCTGTGATTTCTGACTAAGTATGAGTGACTAATTTGGTAACTATAGCGAGGTTTGTGATCGCGATCTTTGTCAGGTGGTTTTTGGCAAAAAACACTTTATAATCAAGATCTCAATTACTAGGCAATAATCAGCTACTGTGACAACTGTTGCTATGGTGCCGGTTGTTGGGGATAAGCTGGATATTGTTTTCCACATCGTTTTGCATCATTTGTCATTTATCATTCATAATATCATATGCCATGCTTCATTCATATGGTGACGTCATCATTCACCGGGTCATATGATTGCTCATCGCTCATCACATCTCATCTGTTCACTTGCTCATTCATTCTATTACAGGCTGGGCTGATCAAAATTTCTCTCTGGTAGGAAGAGTGGTAGTCCTGAATGTATACTGGCTACAAAAGTTGTGGTATCTGGGTTACCACTTAGATTTCCCTGGATAAGTGGTGCAGCAGCTCAAAAAGGCTATTGAAGAGTGGCTCTAGAGGGGTAGGTAGCCACAGATTGGATGGGAAGTATTGGTGCTGTCAATTACTGATGGTAGTTTGGGATTGGTAGACTTTCGACAAAGGTTGAAGGTGCTTAGGGGCTGGTGGGGCTGCTGATTAGTGGAGTTAGGGGAAGAAAGCTGGGGCAGACTGGTGATGGACAACTGGGAGATCAGGTTCTGCCCCTGGAGTGCAAAGAGAAAGGATTTGCGAGGGCTCCTTCAGGTTGGATCAGTTGGGAGGATGAGGTTCAAAGGGTTCTGATGGGGCATCATTGAGGCCTGGCTTATAATGGGCCTAACAGGGCTAGAGATAGAGGCAATAGGAGAGGGGGCTGACCCTGAGCAGTGGTGGTGGCAACTTGGACTACTCAGGGTAGGAGGAAAGGAGCTGAAGGACTATTCTCTAGTAGAGGCTATGGAATGGGCCAGATTAGGCCCTCTTGAGCAGTGGCCAGTTAGATAGCAGACAGCTGATATTGGCGAGATATAGGAATGGGGTCAAATTTGGAGATGGGTGGCCACTTTGAATAAGGCAGTACCTCCTAGATATTGGGTAGTTTGGTAGTGGTTCCTGAGAAGGAATGTAATGTTAAACTATTGGATGGGAAGGATGGTGGTCGATGATTGCAGTGATTGTGAATAGTATGCCAAGATCTCTGAAGAAGTGGTTCAGACTCCAGAACATATTCTAGAGGCCTGCCCAGGGGTGGAGGGTTATTGGTAGATGCTGGAGAATCTAATCGAAGGAGGCCAGAAGAGTCTGTCAGTATAGTCATCCAGAGGAGACTGGTGGGGGATATTGGAGACATTTGGAGAGGTGTTGGGAGGATTTTGAGAGTATGGGTCTTAATGGCAGCACACTGGTGATGGATTTTTGAGAGCAAGTGTTGAATGGGAATTAAGAACCTGGTGGAGTGATAATATAGGCTGGTGCAAGAAGTGATACAGGGTTAGTGGTACCAGGGGAGGTGGCAGGAGTTGGGGGCAGTAAAGAAGGTATAGGACATTGTATTGAGAAGTTAGGGTCATTTAGTACTAGGAGAGGGTGGGGTGCAGTGGAAGATTGGGGTAGGTTGATAGGACCTATTCAGTTTATTTTGTCTGGATAGTGTGGGATAGGTAGTTGGTGGGATATCTTTGTAGTTAATTCATATAGACTAGTGGAATAAAGGAGTCTAAGTGACTAAA
>RBNI01001946.1:0-20271 GCA_003990745.1 Jimgerdemannia flammicorona | reverse complement strand
TACGCTGAAAATGAGTGATGAAACGTTGCAATTTCATATCGCAAGACCCGAAATCCCGGCCCGAAATTCCTTCAAACACAGCGACACCCAATCTCAGCACACTCCTTCCAACCGCAATTCCAGCCAACACTCACCAGTTTTGATTCATACTGAAGCAGGCGCCCGTACTTATGCAAATAATGGTGTTGAAGGAACAAGGCCAAGACGAAATGCACGTCTTCAAAGCACCGCAGCACGCGCCGGATGGCCACCGGGTTAGCAATGGCGTCTTCGCGTCCGAGTTGCTCGGCTTGATGGGCCGTAAGCGGCGGGCCGAGGGTAGGGTTATATGTGGTAAGCGGGTCGGCGATGGCGGTGGTGGTGTATGATGATGGTGCCGTGGCGGATGATAAGGTGGTGCCACGTAATGAAAATGCCGTGACAGATGAAGGCACGGCAGGAGGTCTGGGTTCGGCGGGTGTCGTTGTGAACGAGATGGGTTCAAAACGAAATGATTTCGAGCTTTTGAAATCATCGGTTGTCACATCCCCTGATTCCGGCCACGGCTTCCGTTTTTTGGGATGTGTTTGGGTCGACAATGATGATGCTAACAAGAGGGCGGAGCTCCTGTCTTGCGTCTCGCCTAATACCAGCTCAGCGAGTGCAGGACACCGCTCCTCCATGGTGAGTTTTTGGGAGGGTGAAGAATCGGATGTCTGCTCCGATAAATTCTGTATGCGTGGGCAATTTCTTCTGTCGTCATCTTCAAAGTTGGCACTCCTGCGACCTTCTCGAGCTCTCTTCTCCCCACGGGTTCGAACGACCATCCCGTCACTAGGTTGTTGAGAAGAGTTCGTCAACATGACATTTGGGAATGACATAGGCATCGTTACAGAAGTCACCACCGGCATGGTGGATATTGCTAGGTGACCGTTGGGCATTTGCGTCCAATGAACAATGGCCGGTTGGAACGCGATTCCGGAAGGTAAACCCGCGCACACGGAGTGGTTGTCACGTGACAACTGACCCGACGCGTCGGACACCGTCGTCCTCGCAACAGGCTCATCATCGTCTGTCCCAGGTTGCCCGTCGTCATTATCCGTCCAGGGAGGTCCATCATACCGCGGCCAGTCCGATGTATCGACAGGCACAATAATGGGCATCAATTGCCTATCGTCCACCTCGTCAAAGCCCAGTGCGGGCGCGAGCGTCTGGTCGTCGATCACCAACTCATCCTGTCCACCAGCAGCCCAACGGATCATCTGAAACATGTTTTTGATGGGTTCATCGGTGTCAGCGTTGTCGATTGGGAAGCGCAGCAGTCCGTAGGCCTTGCAGTACATCCCAGCCAGGAGCTGCCGCGGGACGGTGATACCGCAAAGGCGGAGGAGACGGTAGCGGATGGTGGTGGCGGTGCAATCGGATTGACGGTTGCGGTATGCATGGCGACGTCTCGTGAGGGTGAAGAAGAGGAAGGTATTGTTGCGGAAGGAGTGCGTTTTGATGCCGCGGACCAAAGATGGAATCAGCGTGGCCTTCGGAAGAAGAAAACAGGATTAAGACATAGTATCACGATAATGCCTCTTTTCAGACAACATACCAATCGATCGCTGTCGTCGTCGTCAATGTGCAGGGCGCGGTTGTACTTCTTCAAATAGAACAGTGGCAGCTCCTCGACGGGAATAAAAATTACATCTTCAAATAGTTGGCATATGAGGTCATGGGATTCTGTGTGGCGCGGAGAGTCCCAACAACCTGCAGCCTCGGCCTCTCCTGGAGTTCTGAAGGACAGCATTGACAGAGGGGTTTGAAGTGTGGGGAACAAAAGACCGACCAAACAGGTGATTCTCGTCCTACATTGCTCGCATATCGGCACGTGTGAACGGTGGCACAAACTCCCAAAAATATTAAATATGTCGATGGATGAAATGTGGTCATGTTTTTTCAAATTTACAAAATGGCCTCACTTAACGAGCTAAAAGTATCCTCTCCTTCCAGGTTCTGCAAACAAGAACCCGGTTCCCATACCGTAATTCACCATCGCCTTTCACTTTCCTCATCCTCAATGCGCCGTCACCTGTGCAGCCTTAATCATCAAACCGAGAACCTGTAAGTGCTCGTCCGCACCATCAACGAGGTACTTGTCCACGTCGCCGAGGTGCATTGCGATCTTGGCCTTCTGCTTGGTGGTTAGAAACTCGTCCGCTATCAGGCGGTCATGGAGCTAATGGGGACAGAAGAATGAAAAATATTTAGCACCTTGCGAGAGCCAATATCATAACCATTCCAAATCATCCCTAAATCTTACCTGCGACACAATCTGCGTGGCAGAGAACCCTGATGCGATCACCTCACCCACCACCTGGCTGATCTGCGCGAAATCGGTTGTCTGCCAAGTGGCCACGAGTTTGTCTATTACGGGCTCGGGAATAACCTATCGGGTTCGAGTGGTTAGAGTAGCAAATGTTAGCATCTGGTCAAACATCTTGGTTAAACCTCATCCCTTCCCCCCTTTTTCCTCTCACACTCCAACTGCTCTTTAAACGGCAATGGACTACCTATTTCCGCCATAAACAACGTACCCCAGCAATCTCCCGCACCGACGCCGGCGTGATAGCCTCATGCTTGTGCAGCCGGTACGCGCTCTGCAAGAACATGATGGCCTTGCGCAAGTCGCCCTCGGAAGCCGAGATGAGAGCCGTGACGGCCTGAGTTGAGTTTCGCATCGGATGAACAGACCCGGGTATTAGATACTTGCTACCAAGATGTAGCACGCTGTTGCTGCTGAAGGGAAGAGCAAAATACGATCGGAACCTCCGCGTGTGGTCCCTTACCTCCGGCTGGATCGTCACATTCTCTTTCGTGCAGATCTCCTGGATCCGCGCCGTTGTATTAAGGATGTCGAGGGGCTTGAAACGGAATTTAGCGCAGCGGGAGGCGAGGGGTTCGATGATTCTGTGAAGCAGATGGCAGGCAGAGACGATCAAGAGAGCAACAGGAGAGCACGCATGAATGTATGATGAATCAATCAATCATTGGAGGATCGCCAACATACGCCATTCCCTCTTTTCACCAACTTGCACGAATCGTCTCAACACATACATACATACCGACTCACGTAATTGCACACCAGGCAGAACCTTGTGATCTTCGAATAAGTCTCCATCGTCCTTCTGAGGGCAGACTGCGCATCCGCGGTCATCGAATCCGCTTCGTCAAGGATGATGATCTTGTACGGTGGGCACGGGTATCCGCTGCGCGTGCACCCGAAATCAAAGGTAAGCTTGAGTGAAATCAGAGTAGAATTGGGGCAAATATACTATAGGATGGATGCAGCCCACCTGACACGCTGGCTGACGGCGACGCGCGCAAAGTTTTTAACCTTCTCGCGGACGATCTGGATGCCGCGCTCGTCGGAGGCGTTGAGCTCGAGGACACGGGTTTTCATGAGTTCGGGGCTTGAGGGTTCAGAGAGGCGCGTGATATTTGAGTGTCACGGACTGAAGTGCACAATGGAGTAACAAAGGAAAAGAGCCTTACCCGTAGAGTTCACGAGCAAGAGCGAGAATCGTGGAAGTTTTGCCGGTACCAGGCGGACCGTAGAAAAGGAGATGCGGTAACTGGCGATGCATAAAAATATTACCGATTGTTGGCATTAGAGCCCTTAAGCTCACGCCTACTTTCATGTTACAATTAGGTCGCACTTACATTATGTGACTCGAGCGATTTCTTCAAAACCTGAACCACCTGTTCTTGCGAGCTAATATTGTCCATGGACTTCGGCCGACTATAATACCAGCGCGCGAAAACATAGGCCCCGACTACCGCGTCAGTGTCAGGCATACTTCGCTTGTGGTCGAGAAATGCGTAGATATGAAGAGCAACGAAGCTTACTATTTCTCAACCCATGGCTGCAAGTCTGGAGAGAAGGCTGTTTGGGTCGTTTGAGCGGATTGTCTGGGCTGGAAGAACGTCATGTGGAATGTGTTGGGTTGAAACGCGTTCCACCAAGACGTGTCATGTTACTGTTACGTCACTCCCACCCCATACTGAAGGCTTGAGAGATTCGCAATTAAAAATTAAATCGCCTCAACCTCATAAACATAATGCAGCAAACTCGTCTATCACCACTATCCACATCCAGGCTAGACTTCCGCCTCATAAGCAACATCACGAGATAGGTGTATGGTTCAGTTTATTTTGTTTGACATGCTTGTAATTTTGCAGCCGCGGCCTCAACACCAGTGACAGTAATGACCCGTGATGTTTTATGGTCGGGGGCGGAAAGCCGTTGGCGTTGGAGATTTTTTAACGAGCTTCATCATATCCAGGTAGAACGGAGCAGAATACAAAAAAAAAATCGCCGCATGAGATTTTTTTCCCAGAGTGGTAATCCGGTGTCAACAAAATCGCCGATTTGTCATATGAAGATGGGCTTGGAGGAAAGGGAGTAAGTTGAAGTAACCGTAGCAAAGATGCGGGCTTTACTGTATTATAGGAGACGGAAACCAGGTGAGTAGATCCCTAGACCAAAACGAAGCCCTAAGCCATCACTGGTAATTATATTCTCGTCCATATGCATCACGACGCTAGTCCCAATCGAGAATTTTATGGTACGAAACGAGCATATTCGTGCTTTAATTTGATGGGATGTTGAAAGGTGTGAAGGTATACTTATACAAAGTTCTCGATAGTGATGGAGCTGCACTTGTTGGCGTCCTGACCAGCAAGTCGGGTTGAGAGGGAACAATAACGTTTGTTTTTTTATAACAAGACATGCTGGTCGAAAACCTCGGGGGCGCAGATGCGGAAACCGCGGCTGCAAATCAAATTGGTGATGAAATGGCGTCACGTGGAACCAGCAAAAAGGAGTTAGAGTTCTGTTCCCTACCTACTGATCATCAGTGCATCCGGACCGGACCTGTCCATAACCCTATATTTTTCTCTTGCCGCAGTTGCTCATCTGCCCTCTGTCAGCCGAGCGGGAGTGTCGTCATCACTGGCCACGAGGAATCATTCTACTGCCATATAAGGCAATATCGAAAAAGGGCGCCTCTAATGACAACAAATCGCCCTCGATCTCATCATCGTTCCCTTATTCGATTTTTCATTATGCAATGATTAAGACAACGACCATAGGCCATATGGCCTGTCGCGTGTGCACGACTGCTCGCAACCCTTTCTTCTCCCCGTCCACCATCGTCCACCACCGTTGACAAAGGAGTCGCCGAAGAAGGGAAAACCTCGGTTGCTTGTCTTGAGCTTACCACTATCACCGACTAATATACCCACCATGGCTACATCAAAGGCGAAGTTCGAGAACGTTACATTCATCACGCTCAACTCCCTCAATATTTTATGCTACCTTCTGGTGATCGTCGGCTCTTTTATGAATACGACCTCTGGAAGGTTCGCCGAGATCGTGCTAAACGTGTACTCTGTGTAAGTGTCTTGCGGCTTTTAGAGAGATGTTATCGTAGAGTAATTCTTCCGACCGATGATCGTTGCTGATGTCTACTCTCGATACATTTCCAGCCTTATGTGTATCGCCCTCATCTTCAATGAGATCAAAACTCCAGACATAACACGGGAATACTTCCGCTTCCTTTGTGTGTACCGTGGTCGCGGACTACTATGTGTATTGTAAGTTGTGTACCGCTCGTTCTCCCTACACTCTCCGTGTCAAATCATACAACTAACCAACCGCCTGTCGCCATACGAACCTCCAGCTTTGGCTGCGTAGTCCTGCACGAGAACGTCTTCAACATTATCGTGGCGATCTTTAGCTTCACACTCGGGCTTATCTACCTCATACTCTCCTACACCTCCCTGGACCCGCTCCTGGCGCTGATCGTCAACTATCAGAACTGGAAGGACCTCTCGACGGAGCTTCCGCAGACCACGGAGACCTCCAAGGTCATCGATTCCGCCGCTGAATTCTACCTTAACGATGTCGCCCGCAACACCTCGCCTATTTCTGGTCCCACCCTCTCGCCGACCGCCAACGGGCTCGGCCTCGACTTTGGTCAGTCCAACGGCACCATCGAAATCAAACGCGCCCTGAGCGACCGCGACCCGGACTCCGTCACCATCATCACCGGCGACATGGGCTTGGTTGAGGAGGACGGGAGGTTAAAGCGTCATCAGTCCATGGGACAGGATTCGGACTACGGGCCCGTCGTGGGGGGCAGGTTTGGCTCGTCGCATGTCGATAGAGAGGGTGCGGTGCCATATCAGGGGTATATGCCAAATGGGAACCCGTATAATGCGAACCATGATGAAGCCTTGGGATATCGCGTGGGTCATAATTATACGCCATCAAATTATGGGAATGGGTATGCGACAAACACGAGGACGGGAGCCCCGATGTGGTGAGGGTGTGAAAGGATAGGGTTGTAGATAGAGGGGGAAATCGTGGTGCGGATAATTCTCTCGCCTTTTTTTTTTTTTTTTTTTTTTTTTTTTTCTCATTCGATGTATCATGTATTCACGCGCATTTGTTATTCGTTACTGGTAGTGGCATATGCATATCATTATTCTCATCAGCAATAACGCACGCTATTTTGTAAATGTACAATTCAATTGAACGGAAATCCAATTTTCAAACAGAGGGTAGAAACGTAGATGAATCGTACTGTTTCTAGCACACTCGGCGCAGGTGATCAGAATGAATGTTCGAATCCCTCCCCGCACGGTTTGGTATATGGGGCGCAATTTTTCAAGACATGTTTACCGCTCATTGATCGAAAATTGCGCCATATTGCTGCAGAGAATCTACTTTTCGCACTGCACGCGACATTCATGTTTTGCGTATCTCGCGGCTGGGATGGATCCACTGGTTCATTTCTCGCGAGGTTGACTTGGTTGCGAACGCTGGTAAAATTGTCTATTTCATCTGGCAGCGGAAGAGTGGCTGTGAGCTGATACATAACTTGATTCGCTGCAAATATGTTAACTGATGAAACATTTTTTGGATTATGATGTATGTCTTTATACATATTAATAAAGATAGATAATAGGTTTTAGAAGTATTTTATATATATAAATAAGTATATAAGTCTATAATACATATATCTGTGAGTTTACCAGCCTTAGCTAAGTAGAGCTCAATTTTAATAATAACTAATAATAGCTGTTAATATCTGATTCAAACTATTTTTTTTTTTTTTTTTTTTTTAATAAGATTAAGTCTCTGTAGATTTTTATTAGAAGGGAACCTAGACTATATAGACCAAAACTCTCTTCCATCTTCTCACTTCTCTCCTCTCTTACTAAGTATTATTCTCCTATTAACCTAGATTACCAAATTGTCCAGTAGTCCTACTATTCTAGCTATATATGATAAATATACTATCTCCTACTATAGACCAGACTTATTTACTTATTAAAGCTGAATTATTAACCTATTTACTATGAGAACATATCTATGTATCAGATTTAGCAATACTGAAACTAAATAAAAAATAGTCTTCTAGACTCTAAACTAGAGCCAGAGATAAAAGAAAAAACCCCCAATCAATCAACAAGAAGCAGAAAGAATTCAAAGTAGATAAGTAAAGAACTTATATAAAACTTCTCTCAAAAAGACTAATATACATATAGGCTAAGATCTAAAAAGGTCTCAATTTTACTCTCTAAGGCTGTAAGTCTTGATTATATTACTATATTAACTTTCAGTTTTAGTTAAATATTATCTTAAAAAGAAGATCCCACTCTCTAAGTCTACAGGTCTTAATTATATTACTATATTAGCTTCTGGTTTTAGTTAGATATAACTAGAATACTAGTTTTTTTTTTTTTTTTTTTTTTATAGTTACTTGGACTCACTTTATTAACTAGTCTATAATATACAGTTCTTATACTATATCAGTAGCCTAAACCCAACTCACCACACTCTACTTTATTCCAATATACTCTCTCTCTTTGACTCTCACTAAAATATTAGTTTCTATACTATCTTACCTTTAATTAGTCAATTAAAAACTCTACTGAGATATGTAGTATCTGCTATACTCTGAGAGTTATCACTAATTTAGCACTTAACTAGTTTACTATAATTACTCTTTCATCTAACTGTGATGGCCATCTCTTCTCTCAATTCAATACTATCTAAAAAATAATTACTAATATCAGAACTATACTTTTTTTTTTTTAATAGACTTTATATTTTACAGATTTTTATTAAAAGAGAACCTAAACTATATAGGCTAAACCCCTCTCTCACTTTCTCCCAAGTACTATATTCTTATTAACTTAGGCTAACTATTATCTAGCAGCTTAACTATATCTGGTACAGTAGAATAATAAGCTTATATCTTATTCTATATATAGTGAGGGACAAAAATGGGCCAATGTTATATAATTTTCACTTTATAAATTTATTATAATTTAAATATAAATATTATTAAATTGATATTTTAACCAATAATAAAGTAATTATTTATCTTTTAGAAAATATATAATTTGTCTATATTTGGTTAATTAATTATATTGTTATTACTATTTAAAGTTAAATTAATCATTGGCCCATTTTTGTCCCTCACTATTGTCTTGACATTCTTTATACCATAATTCATTTAATAATAATGCTAAATAAATAAAACTTTTTCCACATATTTATTTGTATATTCTCTCACTGTTCGCACCATTATTTTCAAAAAATGAAAAAACTCTCCACCAATATCTGCAACCATATTGTCAGGGAATTGAACTCTGGCAAAACCACCCAAACCGTTGCTCAACAAATAGGAGTCGGCCCAAGAACCGTAAAACGTATACGAAAGGAGTACGTGGACGTCAACAATATCAAGCTTACGAAACGAGGTCGCCCACGTAAGCTTTCTGCTCAAGATGAGACATGGGTTGTACATCAAATAACGACGGGCAAGGCAGACAATGCTACCTAAGTCGTGAAAGCGCTTCAAGAACACGAAGACGACGAAGATGGCAAAACGGGCTTTGACGTTAGCCCTAAGATGGTACGCCGAACGCTGCAAAAAGCAGGCCTTCATGCAATGGTGAAGAAGAAGAAGCCACATTTGCTCCCATGCCATATCAAAGTATGGTACGAATTCGCCATTCGATATAAGGATTGGATGGTCGATGACTGGAAATGGGTTATCTACTCGGACGAGACAAAGATAAACCATTTGGGATCGGACGGACGTTCCTGGGCCTGGAAAAAGCCGGGAAAAACGCTCGAGCCATATCACGTGAGTGGCACCATCAAATTCGGAGGCGGTTCGGTGATGGTTTGGGGATGTATGACATACCGTGGCATCGGATATGCGTGCCGAATCGTCGATCGGATGAATGTGGAGCTCTACACCAGTATCCTTGATGACGAATTGCAAGAAACCATCAAGTATTATGGCATGAATCAAAAAAAATTGATATTTCAGCAAGATGGTGATTCTAAGCATACATCTAAGATGGCAAAGAAATGGTTTTCTGATCACAAAATTCGTTTATTACAGTGGCCCGCACAATCACCAGATCTTAACCCCATTGAACATCTTTGGTGGCATCTAAAGAGAAGGCTGAATTCTTATGAGGAAGCACCCAAAGGAATTGAAGAACTTTGGGAGAGAGTTGAAAAAGAATGGAATGATATTCCAGAAGATGTTTGTATTAATTTAATAGATAGTATGCCTAGGAGAGTTGTAGCTGTCTATAAGGCAAAAGGTGATTATGTAAAATATTGAATAGTATTAACAAATTGATTTAATAAATAGTGAGGGACAAAAATGGGCCAATGATTAATTTAACTTTAAATAGTAATAATAATATAATTAATTAACCAAATATAGATAAATTATATATTTTCTAAAAGATAAATAATTACTTTATTATTAATTAAAATATCAATTTAATAATATTTATATTTAAATTATAATAAATTTATAAAGTGAAAATTATATAACATTGGCCCATTTTTGTCCCTCACTTAATATATATAAAGGGATATTGTGAGGAAGTGCTCAGGAATTGTGTTCAGATTGTTCAGGTCTGAGATTCTGAGGTCTGGAGGAGGGGGTATTTATACTAGTGAGGGGCTATCTGGACTATGCTAGATATGGATGTAGCACTAAGTGCCTTGCTGAGTTGGAATATAGTCATGTAGTACAAGTGTGATCTGACATGTCAAGAGATCATCTGACTGCTGAGTCAGTTCACAGTCACATTATACAAGGCTAATCTAACTATACTATGATTGCTAAGCTATTTATAGGTTTAGACACTGTCTGGATAGTCTTTGATGATATCACTATTGATGACATCATCACTGGCAAAGTCTGAGCAGTTTTCTGACTTCTGATATCATTAGTTTCAAGGTGTCATCACTTCTATCTCTTGCAAGATTAAGGTTGTCCTTAGTGGCGGTGATTGTACAAGGATAACAGGTCTTGGTTTTCTTTTTTTTTGGTCTGCTGGCGCATTTGCGAGGACTGGCCATTCTCATCTAGGGCGAGGGCTCCCAATGTCATGGCTGGGGGTTCAAACCTCTCAGAAATGATATTTTCTGTAATCCGAGGCAATTTTTAGTAGTAATATCTGTCATGTGAATGGCTTGAGATTGGTTTCGACGTTGTCAGCTTTCTTGAGTTCAGATGAAGCATCCATCACTCTCCAACAAAGGTGATACAGATAGAGCGAACAAAGTTATTTAAATACATTTTGCTTCCACTAAGTAATGAGGTCTTGTATAGTCACAGTGTATCTTGGTCTTGAGTTGATAAGTGCAGTTTGTAAACCTTTTGGTAGATGAGATAGGGTTCTTCTTGTCTCAATTTGAGTTTGGTACTTTTAGTTTTCTTTTGTAATAGTACAGTACACCAAACTAGTTATAGCGGTTCAGAGTCAGTCTTATGGTTGTAGTACTTCTTCTAGTATTCTTATATCTTGGCAGTGGGTTCTCATGCTTGCTGGCATATTTCGTGTAACCAGATGATCTCTTGTTTTGTAGTCTTGCATATGGTTTCCAAATTAGTTCTAAGGATGCCATGCAATTTTGGTGGCTTGGAGGTTGTGTACTTACAACTCTCCCCTTCTTAGCTTTTGACGTCCTCGTCAGGGTCTTCTAATTTGTTCTGGTGTTGTTGTACCATTTGGATGGTTCTTGTGGCTGTGTTTGTTGAGGATTTGTTCAACTTTGTATTCTTCTTGGTCATTAATAATGACAGATACAGGTGGTTCTGTGATTCGGTTCAGAAATATGTCTCGGACTTTCTGGAGTAGTGGTCTGACACAGCTGTTAATTTTGGAAAAGTCTTCTTCAGAGTTCTCAGATTCTCCTTTGGGTGGACAGATGGAGATAGCAAAGAGAGGGCATTTCTTGGCCAATTTCTTGAGTTGTAGCTTATTAATATGGGTGATCTTTGGTCCAGGGTTACTAGAGTTGAGTGGGTCCTTTTTGCCTTGCAGTTTGAAGTTGTGGCGTCCTTTCTTAATGGTCAGAGAATAGTTTACCCAATCGATCATGGGGTTCTCTTATTTTAATCATGGAGTTCCAAGGATGATTTTGTTATCAGGAAGTAGTATGATCTGGAGGGTAACATGTACTCGATAGTCACCGATTCGGAAGGGTAGATTGTGGACTTCCTTGCTAATGATATGTGAGGTTCCATCAGCTATGGCAACTGCTTGAGTTTGTTATACTGGAGAGGTGAAGACCTTGAGTCTGTTGGCTGTTTCTTCATTGATGAAATTGCCTGAGGCACCACTGTCTATCATGATCTTGACAGGTGCTCAATTGACAAAAGCTTTAAGTATAAGCAGTTTGTCTGATCCAATGGTGGTGATTTTGGCTATAGGAGCTTTCCTTCTATTGGTTCTTCTTTGAGCCAGTTCATTGACACAAGAGAAGTAATCATCAATCATTCGAGAAGAGTACATTCCAATGCCATGGGGGCATCGGCCACTTGATACATATCTGTCTTCGATTTTCTTATAGAATTGTTCTTCTTTGTTCATGGTAGGTTGGACTGGGGCCTTGTTTGATGAACTAAATCCTTTGGATCCTCGGATGGTGGGCAGTAGTTCAGGGACTTCCTTGACTGTCAGGTTTGACTCGATTTTTTCAAATAGGATCTGAGCAATACAGAAGCCTATAGGGATCTTGAAGGGTGTCCAACTGTAGTTTTGGATGAGGACAAAAATTTCGCCTGTGTAATCTTCATCAATGACTCCTCCTTCTACTGAGAGTTCTTTCAATGCTAGGCTGCTGCGACAGCATATTCTTCCAACATGTTCTTCAGGAATTTGGATACTAATTCCTGTGTAGACTTGCTTGACTTCTCGGTTAGAGACTGTAGCTTCTTCGGCTGCATACAGGTCATATCTAGCTGCTTTTTGACTTCCTTTGGTTGGGGCCTTAGCAGTTTGTCTCAACTTGACAAAGTCTAGTGTTCTGGTGGTCAGATTGTTGAGGTGGTGCAGAGTGGTAACAGTTGCTCATGTTGCTGTTCGGGGTTTTCGGTTAGGGCAGGTACTGGCCATGTATCCTGTCTTTCGGCAATAGAAGCATGCTCCACTTCTTCTAAGTTCATTCCTTTCGCCTTCAGTGAGTTTCTTGAAGGTACTCGGCTGGGTGGGTTCATGATTTCTGGGTGTCCATGAAGTGGATGTTGAGGGAGCTCAGGATGCTTTATGCTTGGGTTCTTCTTTCTTGGTCCAAGTCTTTTCCTTGTTGTTGAATTGTCTTCAGGGCAGAATGGGTCCAGCTGTTAGGATCCACTTGACCATAGTCTTGATTCTTGCCAGGCACTATTGTTGGTGGTCACAACCAACTGGGCATCCTTGTTCTCGGATTTTTCTAGTAAGCCATTCAGGTAGAGCATCAAATAGATAATCTGCTCTGGTACCATTTCGTGCTTCATCATTGGCAATATATCCTAGGCCAACAGTGTTCAGGAGTGACTCAAGTTTTGTACAGAAGGTTTTGAATTCCTCCTTACCATATATATCAAATTTGAGGTTGTGGAGTTTTATTCAGGATTCAGCGATCATGGTTTCACTGCGATATTGAGCAATCATGAGTTGTTTAAGTCTAGGGGCTGCAGGATGGGCTCTATATCCTGGGGCATTATTTGCTGTATTCTGAGCAACTACTGCAGATCAGGTGTCCCATGTGAGGGGTTTTTCAGGAAGGGTTCACCACCATTCTTTGGCAGGTCCTTGGAAGAATGTAATAACTCGGTGGACATAAGCTGTAGTGGTAGCAAAGAGTTGTTCCAGGGTGTGGTCTTGATTGTTTGTCAGAACACGGTCAGCAACTCGTTCATTGGTCCATTGATTGGCTTTGAAGTTGGTGTCAACTACACTAATAAAGCTTTGGACTTCTTGTACAGTACCATTGAAGGTAGGTAGACTCAGATTTTTTGTAGGTCGGGTCTGTTCAGCTAAGGCAGTAATGGTTGCTGCCATTATGGCTACCTGGGCTGTGAGGTCTAGAATCTGTTGGTTTGCCATATTGTTTACTGGAGGCGGTTGGACTGTTGGTAGTAGTGTTACTGGTACTATTTGAGGTACTAGTGCAGAGTGTGATGGGGTTCTTTGGGTCTGTGTAAGTTGCTGGAGTAATAGTTGTGGGTCTGGAGTAAGGGCTTGATAGATAGCTGTCCATTGCTGTATAGGTGTATTCTGTCCTAATGGAGGTACGTCTCCTTCGGTGGTATATCCAGGATCGAATTCACTGAGATATTCCTCCTCCTCTTCAGTTTGGTCCCCATATACTTGGGTTTGCTCGGTGTCAAAGTAGACAGAATCAGTTGTATATCTGATTTCAGATGGACTTAATTCAAAGTTGAGTTCTGGTTCGGTATTGATTTTGGATTCAGGTAGGGCTGTAGTAGAGCCTGCTTCAGGTTCAGGATCAGGTAGTTGATGAAGGGTTTCTCTTGCTTCTTCCTTAAGAATATGGTGGGTCTTGCTGTTCTGGAATCAGTAGTATAATGCAGTCTTGGTCCTGGTTTGGTGAAAGTTGGTAGAGTTGAGCCACTTGGCTACAGAGACTTGGGCTTCGTGAGGAACTAAGGCTAGAAAGACTACTGCTGGTTGTCCTAGGTTGCTCGGATTTGTAGAGCTGACAAAACTCTTGTTGAGAAGAGTAAAGAAGGCTTCTATAAGACCTTCTTTGTCTTGACTTGCTGGGTGTAGTGCAAGGAGTTCAGTGAATAGGTATTCACCTATTTGCTGATTTAATCAGAGTACTTCTTTCTTTGAGTGAAGTTTGTCCCACTTATTGCAGGTATAGAGGTCAAATTATCCTTGTACGTCAGGTTCAATTCTCTCCAGATTGTCAGATAGTTCAGAATAAATTCCAGTTCAGAGATTGGACTTTATACCAACTTGTAGGAATTCGCAGAAGGGTTTGTAGCAGGATGAGGAAGCATCTTGAAGCAGAATTAGATTGTAAACCGCTGCTACCAAGTTGTAAGAGGGTTACTTTTTAGGGTAACTGTTACGTAGTTCTGGAAGGGTTTTCTAGAAGTTCTGGATATTCTAGAAGACTGTTTTCTTATGGTCAAGATCAATTTCATATGGAGTACATCCTCTACACTTATTGATTTCAAGATCGGGTTGATGTCTCAACCAAAGTCCTTTTTCAGACTAGTTCTGGATGTTCAGGATTTTCTGTATTTTAAGAAGTTCAAGAAACTAAGACCACGACCTTTCACCTGTACCATTCGGGTGACACAAGACTCAGGCAACACTTTTCAACAACGACTTCAAGTATTGGTGCTATCAGGATGGCAAGCAACACGCGTTCTGGTGAGCGTACTGGGCAGGGAGGCCCCAGTGCCTTTGACTGGCAATATGTGGGGGGGGGTCGAGGTGCTGGACTAGGCATGCCGAGTGCTTCGATAAGGGGACATGGGGCCGGAGGGGGTGGCAGAGGAGGTGCGAGACCACATGGGGGAGAGAGGATGACCTTCGCCGATAAGGTCAGGATGGGGAAGCAGGCGACTGGACTGGATGGCTGGCTGGAGCTGGGGAAGGCGGCAGCTACCTCGAGCAGCAAGGAGGCCCCTCCACTGGGGGGTCAGCATAGTGGGGCTGGCAGTGTAGTGGCTGAGGCAGTGACTGTTGATGGCGGTGTGACGGGCAATCTGGAAAAAAATCCAGATGTGACGGCTGATGAGGGACCTGGTCAGGGGAGCGGCACGAGACCTGGGGACCTGGCTGATAGTGTGATGGGCCTGGTGGCGGCCCCGTTACTCAAAAAGTCTCGATTGGAATTCGCCGTCACACTGTGCTTCCATGGCTTAGCAGTGATGGCAAAGATGGTGCTGGGGCTGCTGGCTAGTGAGGTGAAAGGAGCAGCCTTGGTTAAGTTTTTGAAGAAGTTGGAGGCAGTCGAGATGGGGTTTGAAGAGGAGGATTTGCTACTGGAGGTAGTGGAGAAGGGTGTAGTGATTGGAGGGATTTCAGTGCCAATGGCGAGGTATATATGTTGGGACCCCCGAGTGGTTCATCTGGTGGTAGCGGACTTGCCGACGGTGAAAAAGGAGGAGGCGAGGAGACTGATCACGGATATGGTGAAGGAGTACAGCGAGGTGGTCGATATTGGGTTTAGGGTGTAGGAGGGGACTGAGCTCCGGACAGGTGATGTGGACATCAGGCTGAGGCTGTTTGGGATGGAGAATACTGGGAAGGCTAGGGACTGGCCGGTGGCGTTGAAGTGGGGCCCAGTGGAGTGCAAGGTTTCAAGAGTGAAGGGGTCCGAGGAAGAGGAGGAGGACCTGCTGGAGGCACTTGAGGACTTGGCGGGGGCTGTAGAGAGGAGGCACAGGACTTGGAGGGCTTATGAGGCTAAGACGGTAGTAGAGGTGATCGAGGGCAAGAAGGTGCGGATGGACAAGGTGCTCTGGGAGAAGGCGAAGGGGAGACAGCTGCAGAAGGATTTACTGGCCAGTTTGAATGGGGGACCAAGGGCTGGGGCTATGGAGGAGGGTTCTGGAGTGGGTGCTAGTATCTGGGCAGTGGCTGGGCAGCAAGGGGGGAAGATGAAGGAGAGTGGGGGATAGGAGCTGGAGGTGGCAGTAGTGGACACGGCAATGGTGGATGATAACCCGATCCAGTATGGTGTCCCCGAGGTGGGTGAAGGAGAGCTGGAGGATGTGTCAGAAGACGGTTGGGATGAGTCTGTGTGAACTGAGGAGAGGAAGGAAGGAGAGGCAGATTTGGCGCAGGTAGCTGAGGTAGTTGGGGGGGAGAAGTGGCTGTTGAGGGCACTACAGAATGTGGCGGTGGAGGAACTGGGGGAGATTGACTTCCGGGTGATAAGTGAGGAATTCTGGGGGCGAGTGTTGCGAGGAGAGGAGGTCATGAGGAAGTTGAGAGATGAGATGATGGCAGCTCTCTTGGAGGCGGAGGAGTATGAGGTCACCGAGGCGAGGGAGGCAACACTCTTGGGTATTACTAATGAGAGGGCAGCTTATCTGTGGGGGCCGCAGAAGGGACTGGAAAAGTGGCAGATGGTGTGTGAGGAGCACTGGGCATCAATGGAGATCGTGGATGGTGAGGACTGTGCAGAATTGTTGACAGCTCTGGAAGAACAGCAGAATGTGGAGGATGAGATTGCAGCAGAACGGAACCTGGATCTGGCTGGAGAGAAAGTGAGCATGGAACTGTAGATGTAGGAAAGCAACAATATCAAATATTTCACTATGAATAGTACAACCAACATTTTTTCTATGAACGTCAATGGGCTTAGGGGGACTGGGAGGCAACACAGGATTTTTGGATGACTGAAGAAACTGGAGGCAGATCTCTTCTTACTTCAAGATGTACAGTGTGAGGGGGAGGAAGATGTACTGGAATAGATGAGAGAGTGGGGTGGGGAGGCAGTTTGGCGGGGTAAAGTGGGAATCCTGGTTAGGAAGGGGAAAGGGGACATTGCAGACACTGGACATTGGGGTAGTAGATTGGTGTGGGGGACATGGCGGAGGCCTGGATGGAACTCAATTGTGGTGGGATCTTGTTACTGCCCAGCTGAAAGGGGGACCCGAGTGGTGTGGATTGGAGATCTGCGGGATTCTGGGCTCTTGGTGGAGGCTGGGGTGGATTGTCTGGGAGGTGATTTTAATATGGTATGGGAGAGTAGACTGGATAGAACTGATGGGGGACGAGGTATAGTAGGGAGGAGTGGGGGATTGGAGGAATGGGAAGAGGTGGAAAGACTCAGCTCACTGATGGATACCATGCGACTTCAGGATAGGGATCGGCGTCTGTATACTCACTGGGTGGGAGGTCTTGGTACTAGAATTGATTGGATTCTGACGGCTGAGTGTTGGGGTGCTTCAGCTTGGGAGACAATGGAGGTCAAGTGGTGCCCTTGGTCAGATCACTGGGGTATTTGGGGAGGTGGGAGATTTGGAGGGAGTGGAGAGGGGCCAGGACATTAGTGTCTGAACTCTTCATTGTTGGATGAGATGGACTTGTGGAATGCGTGGGTGGTAGAGGTACGGACTAAGGTTAACAATTGGAGGTGTGTCGGGATGAGGATTGGAGATAGGTGGCATCGATTGAAATCTGAAGCTCAGAGGTACTGGGGGGAAGTGGGGAAGGAGAGAGGTGCTCAGCGAAGGAGACAAGTCTGATGGGCATCTAGGAGACTAGAAAGATTACTCCTGAACTGGGCTAGGGTATTGGAGGAGGAGGAGTTGTTGGACTGGAAGGCTAAGCGGGCTAAGCTGGAAGTAGTGGAACTGCAGGATCTGTTGAGGAAGGAGGAAGCAATGCAGGCTCAGGCTATGGCAGCAAGGTTACGGTGGCAGGGATTGGAAGAAGGTGAATGGCCTACAAGGTTTCTGTCCCGTCTTCTTTAGGCTAGGGGAGCACGACACTGGTGGGAAGGAGTCCTTAATGAGGAGAGAGAGATGGTATTTGGTGTGCAGGGGATCCTGAACCAACTGAGCACCTGCTGGAGTAACCTCTGAAGTGAAGAGGAGGGAGGGGAGGGGGCGCAGGACATTGAGCGGCATCTTGAAGAGTGGCACCCGAATCCTGCAGCAGGGTTGGGGGATCTTGGCCAACCAGTTTTGGGAGAGGAGATCCTTTGAGTTCTGGCATCGACGACCCTGGGAACGGCGCCTGGGGAGGATGGTTTGCCTTGGGACTTTTGGAAACGTATGGCATCAGTAGAAGAGGTTCTGGAGGAGATGTCGCTGATGTGTGATGCTGTCATCAGTAATGGAGAGTGGATTGAGGGGCAGCAGTTGGGGCTGGTATCCCTACTGTACAAGGATAAGGGGCGTAAGGAGGACTAGAAGAATTGGAGGCCAATTATGCTGCTGGATATGGACCACAAGTTGGTCACCAAAGTCCTGGTGGTGAGACTACAGGGGGTGGCCCAACAGGTGCTAGGGAAGGAGCAGAGAGGCTTTGTTGGGGGCCGACTGATCTGAGATGGCACGGCGTGGGTTCACGGTATCATTGAAGGCGCTAGGGCTGCAGGAGTGGATGGCCGCTTGGTTTTCCTGGACCAAGAGAAGGCCTACAATAGGGTTTGGAGAGTATGGTTAGAGAAGGTACTGGAGCACATTGGGGTACCAGTGGGCATGTGTCGGTCCCTTATTAGACTACTGAAAGGGAGTAGGGCTGCGATTCTGGCAAATGGACATAGGGGGGCTTCCTTCCCCTTGGGGAGGGGGGTGCCTCAGGGGGATCCACTGTCACCTATCCTCTACGCCTTTGCCCTGGAGCCATTGTTGGATCAGATACGGTGCCGAGTTGGTGGTCTGAATATCTTGGGCATCAATTGGAAGGTGGGGGCCTTTGCGGATGATATGGTAGTCGGATTGGGCTTGGTGGCGGATGTGGCCATACTCAAAGAGACAGTTGAGTGGTATGAAAGATGCGCTGGAGTGAAACTCAACTGGCACAAGTGTGAGACAATAGTCCTTGGGGAAGGAGTCATAGGGGGGGACATCATTGGAACAATTGTCCCAGCTGACAGAGTGGTATGGTACTTGGGTATCTATTTCTCAGTGTATGGCTCTTTACTTCCTAAGGAGTGGTGGGAGGGCAAGCTGGTCGAATGGGGGAAAGTACTAATGAGCTGGGGTGGTAGACAGGTGTCGCTGGCAGGAAGGGTAACTGTTCTGAATGTGTATTGGATGCCGAAGCTTTGGTATTTGGACTACCACCTGGACTTCCCTAAGTGGGTGGTTAAAAAGCTTCTCAAGATGGCCCGCTCTTGGCTCTGGGCTGGACGCCGGAGTCAGATCGGCTGGGAGGTACTAGTACTCCCTGTGGATCGTGGAGGACTTGGCCTGGTGGACTTCCCCAAGAGGCTACTCTACTTGAGGGCATAGTGGATGAAGAGGGCCAGTGAGTTGAGAGGAGGAGAATGGGTGCCCCTTATGCAGCATTTGTGGGAGGCAAGGGTGTCGCCACGGGGGGGCTCAGGGGATCTACTGTCCTTGGTGGCTTTGGATGGTAGTCGGAGGATGCGATACAAAGGATTCTGGGGGGGGTGGTAGATGGGGCCCACCGCATTGGGATCCGTTGGCGAGGTAATGAAGGGGATGAGGACTGGGGCCCGGCGATGTGGAGGTGGGACAGGCTCTTGTTGGGAGGGAATCTAGCTGAGGACTTCCACTTAGAGGAGGGTATGGAGTGCCTTAGAGGTCTGGGACAGGACCTGTGGCCAGAGACCTGGCAAGGGGCTGGAATTGGGGAGAGATGGGACTGGGCAGGCACCTGGTCTTGGATCAAGATTGTGTCAAGGTGGCTACCACCAAAACTCTGGGTAGTATGGTGGAGGCTATTGCATAGAAATGTGATGCTTAATTTTAGGACTGATCATCTGGTGGATGGCGGGGTCTTTGATTGTGAGGAGTGTCACAATGTAGGGCAGGAGGGCGGAGTGGTGCAGACTCCTGAGCATTGGCTGGGGGAGTGCGAGAGTATGGGGAATTTTTGGAGGGTAGTTGGAGAGAGGTTGGGAGTGTCGGCACCTGACCCTGAGGCGGGTGGGCGGTGGGCAGCACTGTAGTCGAGGCTGGTGGGGGGGGTGGAGAATGAGTGGCTGACAGTGGGTTGGGCTGTTGCAATATGGGTAGGGCTCGCTGAACATTGGCGGAACGTCTTTGAGGAGGGCCCCCGGAGGCCGGTGAGACTGAGGGTAGTGAGGTGGGAGGAGCTGATGCTCGAGCTCTTCAAGGTATAGTGGATTGGTTGGGGTTCCAAGGGGGGGAGATGCAAGGGTCTAGTAAGGAGGATTGTAGAGAAGAGTGGTGGTAGAGTTGCAGTGATGGTGGATGGGGTATCATTTGTAGGACTGAG
>RBNI01001945.1:0-20273 GCA_003990745.1 Jimgerdemannia flammicorona | reverse complement strand
CTAGCTGGGTGGTCAGTGCTGTAATATTGGCATCTACCATTGTGTTGACTATTGGTGGTGGGCCTGTTGAGGTAGATTCTCCTGAAGATTGTTCTGCTTGGTGGGGTTGTGGTGCTGTATGACTTGGAGTTACTTGATTCCCAGATATTAAGTCAAAGAGTCCTGTGAGAGAGGGTAAACCAAACCTCTGTATAGGTGGCTGGGTTGGTTCTGGGGTCTGGTCTTCTTGACCTGTGGTTCCTTGGTAGATTCCTAGGCCTGCTGTTCCTCATTGACTATCATCAGACTGGTAACCTGTAGAGTCTTCATCTGACTCCCTTCCCTGATGAGATAGTGTGTCCTCGTACTGACTAGGTCCTTTAAAGAGGATATCTGTCTCTGGCTGAGTAGATGGACCTGCTCCTTGTTCAGCAGTAGTGAATGAGTGGCCTGCTTGCTCGTTCTCATACCTGGTTATGGCAGAGGTGTAGTATACAACTAGCCTATAGTAGAGGGAAGTCTTGGTTGGGGTATGATGATATCTGTCAGAGGCAATCCACTTGGCAGCTGCTTCTCTTGCAGCAGGGGGTGAGATATAATCTAAAAAATCCTGGGTGGCTACAGTAGTAGATTCTGGGGTCCTAGTGGTTTCAATGTGTCCTTGGAGGAGTTCGTAGAACCTACAGTGGCTGACAATATTCCTAAGTCCTGGGTGGTATGTCCTAAAGGCCTGGTATAGATCCTTGTAGGCCTGGTCAATTACAAGCTGGTGGGTCCTTGGGTCTGTGGTTTCCTGGTACCACCTGGTCCTAATGGCAAGGGCTTCTCTGGCTCTGGTTTGGGGATCCACAGTTGTTTCTGGGGATTACTCCTGTCTAAGGTTGGTCTTGTTCCAACTTCAGGAGTGTGTTCTTTGGTACCTTCTTGGCTGGTAATCCACTGCTACCAAGTTGTAATAACTCTTACTTCTATCTCTCTCTTATCCTTTGGATAATTAGGGAAGTGGACTATTACTTAGGGACTTAGTACACAATGTATACTAAGAAGCCTTCAGTTGAGGAAGTGCTCACTTTAAGTAGTTGTAGCGGTAGTGCCTTATCTTTCAAAGGTCTTTCTTGTATGCCTTATCTTTCAAAGGTCTTTCTCTTGTACCCTATTTCGAGGGTCTTGTTCTTTGCTGTGCACAGACTGAATTCACCTTGGAATTTAGGTTCAATGGGTTTACTTAAGTCTTTGTGGATTTATATACCAGTCTCAGTTCTGGCAGAAGTTAGCTAGGCTTCTGGAGTTTAGTCAGAAATACGAGAGTCACTTAGATGTCATTATTAAGACTCAGGGAAATGTGTGTGTGTGGGGGGGGGACTTGTTCTTGTATCAAGGACTGAACTAAAACTTCTTTATTTCGGATGGAAATTGAGGGGTATTTATACAAGTTGGTCCGCAATTTTCTGACTAAGTATGAGTAACTAATTTGGTAACTATAATGAGGTTTGTGATTGCGACCTTTGTCAGGTGGTTTTTGGTAAAGAATATCTTTGTGATCAGGCCCTCAATTACTAGGCAATGATCAGCAGCTATGGCAACTGTTGCTGCAGCGCCGGTTGTCAGGGGTAAGCTAAAATATCATTTTCCGCGTCGTTTGTTTGCATTGTTTGTCACTTGTTATTCATATGCCATGCTTGATCATATGATGACGTCATCGCCGGGTCATGTGATCGTTTGTCGCATCTCATCTGTTCGCTCATTCTATTACAGTAGCCTACCTTTCCCAGAAGCTCAAGCCAGCTGAGACCCAGTATACCACCCATGAGAAGAAACTCCAGGCTATTGTCACTGCACTCCAGAAATGGCACCATTTCCTCCTAGGACAGCCATTTGTGGCCTACACTGATCACCATGCACTGCAGTATATTCACACACAGCCTATGCTGACCCACAGACAAGCCTGCTGGATGGAAATCATTGCCAACTTTGATATGGAAATCAAGTATATCCCAGGCAAAACCAACTATGTGACTGATGGTTTCTCCAGGTACATGGAAGATGAACTTATCTTCATAGTTGAAGTAATTAGAGACCTTACCCAAATGATCAAGGATGGCTACCAGCAAGACAGCCCCCTGATGAATTTCCTTCAATTCTGCCAAGACCCAGAGGCTGAGGTCTCAGAACTCATAAGGCAAATGGCCAAGAGATTCACCTATCATGATGGACTTATCTACAGGGATCATGACAGAGTGGTTGTATCTAACAATGATACTCTGTGACTTAAGATCATGCAGGAACTCCATGATACTCCTGCAGCAGGATACTTTGGTTTCGAAAAGATCTACAACCTTCTCTCAAGAGAGTTCTATTGGACAAAGATGACCAAGGATATCAAAGACTTTATGGCCTCATGCGAGATGTGCCAAAGGTTTAAAAGTGATAACAAGCTACCAGTAGAACTTCTGCAACCCTTACCTATTCTGAGTCACAACTGGGATCAGATTACAATAGACTTCATTGTCCAACTCCCCAAGACCAAGGCAGGATGGGATGCTATAGTGGTATTCGTGGACTGCCTAAGTAAATAAGTCCATTTTGCACCCACCAAGACCACCGCTACAGCACTAGAGATTGCTGAGATCTTTCTCAACCAAGTATTCAGGCTACATGGCATGCCTAGCACTATTGTATCTGACCAAGATGCCAAGTTCACAAGCAACTTCTGGAAGGCATTCTTCTCCCTCCATAGAACCAAGCTGAAGTTCTCTACTGCCTACTACCCTTAGACTGATGGTCAAACCGAGCGAACCAACAGGACTCTCAAACAGATGCTTAGCATCTTCTGCTATTACAAGCAAAATGATTGGGATAAGTACCTAGCCCATGCTGAGTTTGCCTACAATAACAGTCAGCAAACCTCCACAAAGAAGACTCCATTTTTCCTGAACCACAGTCAACACCCAAGGACCCCAAGTACCACTGCAAAATCAGCAGTCTCAGTAGCCTAAGATCTGGCCGAGACCATTTCTGACCTTACCTGAATGACAAAAGATGCTCTCATAGAAGCACAAGACTATCAGACCAAGTATGCAAACTTGAAGCGAAGAGAAGCCTCCTACAATATTGGTGACATAGTCATACTTAGAACAGACCATCTCTACCCAGACACCCTGGCACAACAACCAGCCAAGAAAAGAATTGGACCATACAAGATCATGGAAAAAATCAGCAAAGTCAACTACAAGTTGCAACTTCCTAACAATATCTGAGTACACTCAGTATTCCATATCAGCCAATTGGTGGACTACCATGAAAACCCATTCCCCGAGTGTACAGTTCCACCACCAACCTCAATTAGGATCAATGATCATGAGGAATTCGAAATTGAGGAAGTACTTGACCACAAGGTCCGCAAATATCCCGAAACAGTCAAGCACTTTTTTCTGATCAAGTGGAAGGGTTACCCCACCCATGACGCTACCTGGGAAAAAGAAGAAGCCCTGAAGAATGCACATGAATTCCTTCAGGACTATATGGAAACACTCACTCCCCAGCAAAGGAAGGAACTACAGCTCTAAGTATTGGAGTACATAGTGAGCAGAAAGATACTATATATTTTATCCAGAAATATATAATACCAAATATTGTGAAAAAAAGGAACACTATGGATAACCAATAAGAAGATACCTGAGCAAAAGAACAATCTAGTACAGCACAGCAAAATGTATTTGAACAACTCTATTTTACACCATCTGTGTCATCTCTGCTGGATGATGATAGATGCTTTATATGGAACTTAGGAAAGCTGACAACGTTGAAACCAGTCTAAGTCCATCCACATGACAGATATTATTACTAAGAATTGCCTTGGATTACAAGAAAAGTCTATTTCTGAGAGGTTTGAACCCCCAGCCATGACAATAAGAGCCCTTGCCCTAGACAAGGATGGCCAGTCCTCACAAATGCGCCAACCAGACAAAAAAAAAGTCGACCAAGACCTGTTAACTCTGTGTAACCACAACTACGAGTGATGAGAGCTTTGAAATCAGGATTTTCTCATGTGACCAGTACATGCCCTGCTTATAGCAACAGGTCATACATTTTGCCAAAAAAGTATGACCACAGAAAGGTCACATCAGATGGGTGAATAAGTATAAATACCCTAAGCAAGAATACCTCGCAACTCTCATCCCCCTCTTCTCACAAAGAAAAGACAAGACAAGAATGCCCACCACCTGCCGCCAAACTGCCTGCTGTAGCCAGCCCCTCCCAAGCCAGATTGACCGCCTCTTTGGACACATCCAGGTCACTATCTAAGGAAGGAACTGCCACTCAGAAGCCCTTAACCTCTCCAGCCCAGACCTAGGACAGTATGTCCTTGACTACCATGAACTTATCGAAAGGACCTATCTTGCTACCAGCTGCCTAGAAATCTGGTATGAATATGAAATTGGTCACCAGCTCCTCCAACATACAAATAGCCTACCCACAGATCAGATCTCTGACTGGACTCACCTAGACAGGCATGAGCAAAGACTTGCCAAGAAGGTCCATCAAATCATACACCATGCCCCCTTCATGATCCCCAACCTCAACTACATACAACTAAAGGACTTCCAAAACCTCTCCTTCTCTGAGGTTGATGCCCTAGAAGTCAAGGTTGCCCAAGAAGCCAACTCCTGGATTGCTCTCAAGTCTACTGATATCGAGCTTCACTAGAGCCCCCTCCTGAATGACAACTCTGACCAATGACTCTAAGGCCTCTCTGACCTTTTTAAAGGACTGCCCATCCGAATGGATATTCCCAGGCATGAGAACCAAGAACCCTACTTGGATGGCCCCAACTACATCAGATGGAGAACCCCTACACCAGCACCTATCCCAATGTAAGCACCATTTGCAGACCTCATTGACTTCTCTATCCTGGACAGTGAGCTACCAGTAATCACCCCCCCTGCCCCTGAAGAAGATGGTAGCAACCCTGAGGAGGATTCCCCACCTTTCTCTCCCCTGGTTCTCAATTTCTCAATCAACAAGGATGTTGATTTCTAAGGGGAGAAGGATGTAATAGAGTGAACAGATGGGACATGACAAACAATGAGTGATCACGTAACCCAGCGATGACATCATCATACAATCAAGCATGGCATATGAATAACAAGTGACGAACGAATGAATGATGCAAACGAATGATACGGAAAATGATATTTAGCTTATCCCTGACAACCGGCACTGCAGCAACAGTTGCCACAGCTGCTGATCATTGCCTAGTAATTGAGGTCCTGATCACAAAGATATTCTTTACCAAAAACCACCTGATAAAGGTCGTGATCACAAACCTCATTATAGTTACCAAATTAGTCACTTATACTTAGTCAGAAATTGCAGACCAACTTGTATAAATACCCCCCAGTTTCCATCCGAAATAAAGCAGTTTTAGTTCAGTCCTTGATACAAGAATCAAGTCCCCCCCATACACACACATTCCCCTGAGTCTTAGTAATGACATCTAAGTGACTCTAGTGTTTCTGACTAAACTTCAGAAGCCTAGCTAACTTCTGCCAGAACTGAGACTGGTATACAAATTCACAAAGACTTAAGTAAACCCATTGAACCTGAATTCCAAGGCGAATTCAGTCTGTGTACAGCAAAGAACAAGACCCTCAAAATAGGGCACAAGAGAAAGACCTTTGAAAGATAAGGCACTGCCACTACAACTACTTAAAGTGAGCACTTTCTCAACTGAAGGCTTCTTGATACATATTATGTACTAAGTCCCTAAGTAATGGTCCACTTTCCTAATTATCCAAAGGATAAGAGAGTGATAGAAGTGAGAGTTATTACAGCAGGTTGGAATAAGCAGGTGGGTATCTTGGTTGGTGTAGGCAAAGGTGAGCTGGTGGAGGTAGAGTTCTATGGTGACAGACTGGTTTGGGAAAGGCTAAAGGGTGGGGCAGGTGATGGGTTGACAGTCAGCTCGATTTACCTCCCTGCAGTTGGCAGAGAGCGAAAGCAATGAGTAGAGAGATGGCAGGCATGGGATGGTCAGGAGGTGGTTGCTTTGGACATTCTGGGGGGAGACTTCAATATGGTGTGTAATCGCAAGCTGGATAGGTCTGACGGTGGAGCAGGAGCTGCGGTATCCTCTGGACATTCTCAATGGCTTCAGGTGGAGTGTGACATGGGTTTGGTAGATGGCATGTGACAATGACAGGGGGATAAGTTGGGATCTTTCACCCAGTGACATTCAGTCGGAATGGCATTGGTTGGGACACAAATAGATTGGGTGCTAGTGGCGGAGTGCTGGGGCAATGTACTGGATACTGCTGAGGTATGCTGGTGCCCTTGGTCTGACCACTGGGGAGTGGAGGCTTGTGGTAGATTCCAGACAGCTGGTAGTGGTAGAGGGCACTGGCACCTCAATGTCGCCTTACTCAGGAGAAAGGAGGAGAGAGACAACTTTGTGGCAGTTATGAGACAGGAAGTTCTGCAATGGCAGAATGAAGGGCAGGTGATAGTTGAATGGTGGGATAAATTCAAACATTTGGCTGGTGCCTACTGGTATGATGTGGGAGAAGTGGCCAGAAAGGAACAAAAGGATAAGGAAAGAAGAGTAGAGAAGGGACTGAGATGGCGGCTGAAACTTTTGGAAAAGGGGAACTTGTCTGGAGTGGTGTGCCACAGATTGGCATTAGAGGTGGCAGAGCTGCAGGCAGATTTAAGGGTGTTGGAGACCAGGGTGGTGGATGGTCTGCTGGCTAGGCTGAGAGCTAGGTGGTTGGAAGAAGGAGAGAGGCCAACAAGATATCTGTCTGGTGTTTTGAAGGCCAGGAGAGTATGACATAGTTGGGCCTCAGTATTGCATGAAGATAGAGTGGAGGTCTCTGGGATTGCTGATATGTTAGGGGAGGTGTCCGGTCAATAGCAAGCTCTTTGGCAGGATGGAGGGGAACAAGCTGAAGAGGATGGGCTTGGAGAGGATGATGACAATATGGTGACTAATTGGCCAGTGACAGCAATCCTGAGATAGGGGAGGTGGTCATGGGGGAGGTGTTACTAGATGAGATATTGGAAGTTCTGAGGAAGACGCAGATAGATTCATCGCCTGGGGAGGATGGGTTGCCCTGGGAATTCTGGAAGGAGTTCAAGGCCGAGTTTGGTGACTGGTTGGTAAAGATGGCCAATGCTGTTCTGAAGGAAGATAGCTGGATTGGCAATTGTTCCTTGGGGCTAGTTTCTCTTCTATATAAGAAAAAGGGAGATCAACGAGTATGGCATAATTGGTGACCTATTATGCTGCTGAATGTGGATAGAAAGTTGGTGTCAAAAATTCTGGCAGGGAGGATGCAGCAGTTTGTTGGTGTGCTAGTTGGGGAAGAGCAGCATGGCTTTGTCAAGAGGAGGCAGATCAGAGATAGTACTGCATGGGTACAGAATGTTCTAGAGAGCTGTAGGAGCTGGCTGGTAGATAGTCAGATGGTCTTTCTGGATCAAGAGAAGGCCTATGACAGAGTGTGGTGGTGATACCTGGAGGCCATTCTGAGGAAGGCAGGGTTTGATGTGGCAGAGGAAGGGTGACTGATGGGTTTGGTATGGGGATACCGAGCAGCAGTAATAATGAATGGATGGTGTGGGCCAGAGTTTGCCTTGGGGCAAGGGGTACTGCAGGGGGATCCTCTCTCCCTCCTTCTTTATATACTTTCTCTAGAGCCTTTGCTGGTGTGGCTGAAGGGGCAACTCTCTGGACTGAGGATGGGAGATGTGGTCTGGCAATTGGGTGCTTTTGCAGATGATATAGTAATAGAGTTGGGTAGCTGGGAAGATGTGGTAGTCCTGCAAGAAGGGGTTGAACAGTATGAGAGGCTGGTAGGGGCAAAGTTGAATTTGGGCAAGTGTGAGACAATGGAACTTGGTGCTGGCCTGGGGGGATATGGACAATTCAGACAATTGGTTGCCACAGGGAGTGCTGTTCATTATCTGGGCATCTGGTTCTTGGTGTATGGGACAGTCCTGCCAAGGGAGTAGTGGTGTGGCCTGATTCAGAAGTTGGAAGGTTCATTGACAAGTTGGTCAGAGAGGAGCTTCTTCTTGGTTGGCAGGATAGTGGTCTTGAATGTGTATTGGCTGCCCAAACTGTGGTATCTGGGGTATCATCTGGACTTCCTGGGGTGGGTGGTGCAGCGGCTGAAGAAGATGGTTGAAGAGTGGATATGGCAAGAAAGGCATCCACAGATTGGATGGGAAACTTTGGTGATGAGGACTTCCGATGGAGGTCTGGGGCTGGTGGATTTCAGATGCTGACTGAAGATACTTCGGGGTTGGTGGGGGTACCAAATATTAGAACTTGGTGAGGAAGGTTGGGGCAGACTGGCCATAGACAATTGGAAGGTCTGGTTCTGCCCACGTGGTGAGGTCTGGAAGGATATAAGGGGCTTGATTCAGGTTGGAAGTGTAGGTAGGCTGAGGTTTAAGGGGTTCTGGTGGGGTATTGTAGAGGCCTGGCTGGCCATGGAGTTGATAGGCCCAGAGATAGAGGTGGGTGAGAACCCTGAGCAGAGATGGTGGCAACTAGGAGACTTGCGAGTTGGTGGCCACAGTCTGAAGGAGTACTCTCTGAGTGAGGCAATGGAGTGGATCAGGTCTGGCCCTCTGGAGAGATGGCCACCTGGTTGGCAGAGGGCTGGTATTGGCAAGGACTGGGAGTGGACTTGAATTTGGAATTGGGGAACCTCAGTATACAAGATAGTGCCCCCCAAGTACTGAGTGGTTTGGTGGTGATTCTTAAGGTGTAATGTAATGCTGAGCTATTGGACAGGCTGGATGGAGATAGATAGTTATCAGAACTGTGAGTGGTGTAATGAGGTGGATGGAGGGATCATTCAGACACCAGAACATGTTCTGGGGGCCTGCCCAGGTATGGAAGGGTTTTGGCAGAGTTTGGAAGAGTACTGGGGCCCAGAGAGGCATAGAGCAGAGGATCTGGCCAGTCTGGTGGTCAAGCGCCAGCTGGTTGGAGAAATTGGTTATATGTGGGGGGGCCTTGGTCGAGTTTTGGGGGTCTGGGTCTTGATGGTGGTGCATTGGCGGTGGGTTTTTGAACAGAACCCATGGATGGGGATTGGGGAGATGGTGGAGCGGTGGAGGTGGCTTGTCCAGGAGGTGGTGCAGGGGTAGTGGTATCAGGGGCAACAACTTCAGCCAGAAGCCTTAAAGAAGGTGCAGGATATTGTACAGTGGAGTCGAGGATACCTGGTGTTAGATGATAGTAGAGTGAGATAGAAGAAAGGAGTTGGCTGAAGGGTTCCACCTCTGTATATTTTATGATGTTAGTAGTGGTTGTTTCCTTGTAATTATATTAGATATTTCGGAATAAAGGAGTCTAAGAGACTATAAAAAAAAAAAAAAAAAAAAGGTGTGCTGATAGGCTGGGCTAGTTGAAACTTTTCTTTAGCGGGAAGAGTGGTGGTCCTGAATGTATACTGGCTGCCAAAGCTGTGGTACCTGGGTTATCACTTAGATTTCCCTGGTTGAGTGGTGTGGCATCTCAAGAAGGCTATTGAAGGGTGGTTCTGAAAGGGTAGACAGCCACAGATTGGATGGGAAGCATTGGTGCTGCTGATTACTAATGGTGGTTTGGGGTTGGTGGACTTTTGGCAAAGGTTGAAGGCACTTAAAGGCTGGTGGGGTTGCTGACTAGTGGAGTTAGGGGAAGAGAGCTGGGGCCGATTAGTAATGGACAATTGGGAGATCAGATTCTGCTCCTGGAGTACAGGGAGGAAGGATTTGTGAGGGCTACTTCAGGTTGGATCTGTGGGGAGGATGCGGTTCAAAGGGTTTTGGTGGGGCATCGTTGAGGCCTGGCTTATGATGGGCCTGACAGGGCCAGAGGTAGAGGCAATAGAGAAGGGGGCAGACCCTGAGCAGTGGTGGTGGCAACTTGGATTACTTAGGGTGAGAGGGAAGGAGCTGAAGGACTATTCTTTGGTTGAAGCAATGGAACAGACCAGGTCAGACCCTCTTGAGTGGTGGCCAGTAGGATGGCGGACAGCTGGTATTCGTGAGATGTAAGAATGGGGTAGAATTTGGGGATGGGCTGCCACTTTGAATAAGGTGGTACCTCCTCGATATTGGGTAGTTTGGTGGAGGTTTCTGAGAAGGAATGTCATGTTAAACTATCGGACAGAATGGATGGTGGTTGATGGATGTCAGGATTGTGAATGGTGTGCAGAGATCTCTGGAGAAGTGGTTCAGACCCCAGAGCATGTCTTAGGGGCCTACCCAGGGGTGGAGGGTTATTGGCAGATATTAGAGGAATATTGGGGTTCTGATTGAAGGAGGCTAGGAGAGTCTGTTAGTGTCATCATCTGGAGGAGACTGGTAGGAGATGTTGGGGACATTTGGGGAGGTGTTGGGCAGATTTTAGGACTGTGGGTCCTAATGGCAGTACACTGGTGATGGGTCTTTGAAGGTGAATGTTGGATGGGAATTGGGGACCTGGTTGAGTGATGGTGTTGGCTATTGTGGGAAGTAGTACAGGATTAGTGATACTAGGGGAGGTGACAGAAGTTGGGGGCAGTAAAGAAAGTACAAGACATTGTAGTGGGGAGTTAGGGTCATTTAATGCTAGGTAAGGGTGGGGTATAGTGAAAAATTGGGGTAAGTTGATTGAACTTGTAGGTTTATTTGCCCAGATAGTATGGGATAGGTAGTTGGCAGGTTATCTTTGTGGTTAATTCATATAGACTAGTGGAATAAAAAAAAAACTAAATCCTCTTACCTGGCCTGCCCCACTCAGTGGGTATGGGTTGTGAGCCCCAATCACCTCAAGTACTTGACATCTAGTATACCTGACCTACCCCTATTAGTGCCTTCTGTCTTGCCCATCTAGCCCATCTTGCCCACCCATGTTACCCATATTGCCATCTTGCCATCTTACCCATCTTACCTGTCTTGCCTGTCTTACCTGTCTTGTCCACCCATATTGTCCATATTGCCCATATTGTCTGTATTGCCCATCCATATTGTCTATGTTGCCCATCTTATCTATCTTGCCCATGTTGCCTATCTTGCCTGTCTTGCCCATCTTGCCCACCCATGTTGCCTATATTGCCTATATTACCTGTGTTGCCTGTGTTGTTTTTTTTTTTATTTTATTTTATTTTATTTTATTTTATTTTATTTTTTTATAGTCACTCGGACTTCTTTATTACAAACTATCTAATACAATAATAACAAACCACAAACCCCTACAATTATCATATAATGCACATAAGTAGAGTCCTTCAGCCAACTCCTTCTTTCCATCTTACCCCACTATCATCTAATACTAGGTACCCTTGACTCTACTGTACAATGTCCTGTACCTTCTTTAAGGCCCCAGGTTGAAGTTACTTCCCCTGATACCACCACCTCTGTACCACCTCCTGAAGAAGCCACCTCTACTGCTCTACTATCTCTCCAATTCCTATCCAAGGATCCTGCTCAAAAATCTACCACCAATGCACTGCCATCAAGACCTGGACCCCCAAAACATGACCTAGGTCTCCCCATACATCACCAATCTCCCCCACCAGCTGGCACTTGACCACCAGACTGGCTGGATCTACCACCCTTTACCTCTCTGGGCTCCAGTAACCTTCCAAACTCTGCCAAAACTCTTCCATACCTGAATAGGCCACCAGAATATATTCTGGTGTCTGAACAACTCCTCCATCCACCACATTACACCACTCACAGTCCTGACAGCCATCTATCTCCATCCAGCCTGTCTGATATCTCAACATCATATTACACCTCAAGAATCACCACCAAACCACCCAGTACTTGGGTGACACCATCTTGCATACCAAGGCTCTCCAATTTCAGATTTGAGCCCACTCCCAGTCTTCACCAATACCTGCCCTCTGCCAACCAGGAGGCCATCTCTCCAGTAGGCCAGATCTGATCCACTCCACCACCTCTACCAGAGAGTACTCCTTCAAACTGTGGCCACCAATGCAAAGGTCTCCCAGTTGCCACCATCTCTGCTCAGGGTTCTCACCCACTTCTATCTCTGGGCCTACCAACCCTATGGCCAGCCAGGCCTCTACAATACCTCCTTAAACCACAGTCTACCTACACTTCGAACCTGAAGCAAGCCCTGCATATCCTTCCAAACCTCACCATGAGGGCAGAACTGGACCTCTGAATTGGCCATGGCCAGTCTGCTCCAACTTTCCACACCTAGTTTTAACATCTGGCACCCCTACCAACCCCTAAGTGTCTTCAGCCAGCATCTAAAATCTATCAGCCCCAGGCCCCCATCTGAAGTCCTCATCACCAAAGTCTCCCACCCAATCTGTGGATGTCTCCCACACCATAACCACCCTTCTACAATCTTCTTCAGCTGCTGCATCACTCACCCCAGGAAATCCAAATAATAACTAAGATACCATAGTTTGGACAGCCAATATACATTCAAGACCACTATCCTGCCCATCAAGGAGAAGCTCCTCTCTGACCAACCCATCAGTACACCTTCCAATTTCTGGATCAATCCACACCACCACTCCTTTGGCAAGACCATCCCATATACTGAGAACCAGATACCCAGATACCAGACTGCACTCCTGGTGGTGACCAATTATCTGAATTATCCATATCCCCCCAGACTGATACCAGGCTCCATTGTCTTGCACTTGCCCTAATTCAACTTCACCCTGGCCAGCCTCTCATACTGTCCAACCCCTTCCTGTAGACTTCCAAATATCTAGGCCCCAGCAACTGGCCATCAGAATCCAGTCAATCCTTGTCCCCAGGCCTCCTGCCCAATGTATATAGACCCTCCTATTCCCCCAGTACTCCCTACCAGCATCTACCAGTGCACTTAGTCATTCTACTTCCTCCCATGCCACCAGCCCTCTACTCCTGCTCTCAGCACTCTATCCTCCATCTGTTCTATCCACCAGTATATCCCAAACCATATTGAAATCTCCCCCAAGCATATCCACACCAGCCTCTGCAAGGATCCCCCTCTCCTGTAGACCTTTCACCCAATCTACATGCTCACCCCACATAGCAAGGCAGTAACAGGATCCAACCATAACTGGTTTCCAGCCTACACAAATCCACTCACTCTGGACCAGTCTCTCCCCCCAGCTCCTCATATCCTGTATCTCCCCTCTGTCTTTCCGAACCAGAATCCTGACCTTGCCCTTCCAAACTGCCACCCCTCCCCATTTCTTTGTCCATTCTATCTTATCAGTATCATCCTTACACCTGACATCCTGCAAGAGGAAGAGATTGGCCTTCAATCTCTTTATCTAAGTAAAAATGTTCCTATGTCTAGCCATGCCCCATAACCCATTCATGTTTAAAGAAAAAATATTGGTTGTACTGTTTATAATGAAATATGTTATGTTATCAATCGATCTCTACTGCTTTTTTTTTTTTTTTTTTTTTTTTTTTTTTTTTTTTTTTTTTTTTTTTTTTTTATAGTCTCTTGGACTCCTTTATTCTGAACTATCTAATATAATTATAAGGAAACAACCACTACTAACATCATAAAATATACAGAGGTGGAACCCTTTAGCCAACTCCTTCCTTCCATCTCACTTCACTATTATCTAACATCAGGTATCCTTGACTCCACTGTATAATATCCTGCACCTTCTTTAAGGCTCCTGGCTGAAGTCATCGCCCCTGATACCACCACCCCTGCACCACCTCCTGGACAAGCCACCTCCACCACTCCACTATCTCCCCAATCCCCATCCATGGGTTCTGTTCAAAAACCCACCGCCAATGCACTGCCATCAAGATCCAGACCCCCAAAACTTGACCAAGGCCCCCCACATATCACCAATTTCTCCAACCAGCTGGCGCTTGACCACCAGACTGGCCAGATCCTCTGCTCTATGTCTCCCTGGGCCCCAGTACCCTTCCAAACTCTGCCAAAACCCTTCCACACCTGGGCAGACCCCCAGAATATGTTCTGGTGTCTGAACAACCCCTCCATCCACCTCATTACACCACTTATAGTTCCGACAACCATCTACCTCCATCCAGCCTGTCCAATAGCTCAGCATTACATTATGCCTTAAGAATCGCCACCAAACCACCCAGTACTTAGGGGGCACTATCTTGCATACTGAGGTTCCCCAATTCCAAATTCGAGCCCACTTCCAGTCCTTGCCAATACCAGCCCTCTGCCAACCAGGTGGCCATCTCTCCAGAGGGCCAGACCTGATCCACTCCATTGCCTCACTCAGAGAGTACTCCTTCAGACTGTGGCCACCAACTTGCAAGTCTCCTAGTTGCCACCATCTCTGCTCAGGGTTCTCACCCAACTCTATCTCTGGGCCTGTCAACCCCATGGCCAGACAGGCCTCTACAATACCCCACCAGAACCCCTTAAACCTCAGCCTACCTACACTTTCAACCTGAATCAAGCCCCTCATATCCTTCCAGACCTCATCACGAGGGCAGAACCGGACCTCCCAATTGTCCATGGCCAGTCTGCCCCAACCTTCCTCACCAAGTTCTAACATTCGGTGCCCCCACCAACCCCAAAGTACCTTCAGTTGGCATCTGAAATCCACTAGCCCCAGACCTCCATCGGAAGTCCTCATCATCAAAGTTTCCCATCCAATCTGTGGATGCCTTTCTCACCATATCCACTCATCAACCATCTTCTTCAGCCACTGCACCACTCACCCCAGGAAGTCCAGATGATACCCCAGATACCACAGTTTGGGCAGCCAATACACATTCAAGACCACTATCCTGCCAACCAAGGAGAAGCTCCTCTCTGACCAACTCGTCAAAAAACCTTCCAACTTCTGAATCAGACCACACCACCACTCCCTTGGCAGGACCATCCCATATACTGAGAACCAGATGCTCAGATAATGAACAGCACTCCCTGTGGCAACCAATTGTCTGAACTGTCCATATCCCCCCAGGCCAGCACTAAGTTCCATTGTCTCACACTTGCCCCAATTCAACTTTGCCCCTGCCAGCCTCTCGTACTGTTCAACCCCTTCTTGCAGGACTACCACATCTTCCCGGCTACCCAACCCTACTACCATATCATCTGCAAAAGTACCCAATTGCCAGACCACATCTCCCATCTTCAGTCCAGAGAGTTGCCCCTTCAGCCACACCAGCAAAGGCTCTAGGAAAAGTATATAAAGAAGGAGGGAGAGAGGATCCCACTGCAGTACCCCTCACCCTAAGGCAAACTCTGGCCCACACCATCCATTCATCATTACTGCTGCTCGGCATCCCCATACCAAACCCATCAGTCACCCTGCCTCTGCCACACCAAACCCTGCTCTCCTCAGAATGGCCTCCAGGTATTGCCACCGCACTCTGTCATAGGCCTTCTCTTGATCCAGAAAGACTATCTGACCATCTACCTGCCAGCTCCTACAGCTCTCTAGAACATTCTGTACCCATGCAGTACTATCTCTGATCTGCCTCCCCTTGATAAAGCCATGCTGCTCTTCCCCAACTAGCACACCAACAAACTGCTGCATCCTCTCTGCCAGAATTTTTGACACCAACTTTTTCTCCACATTCAGCAGCATGATAGGTTGCCAATTATGCCATACTCATCAATCTCCCTTTTCCTTGTATTGAAGAGAAACTAGCCCCAAGGAACTATTGCCAATCCAGCTACCTTCCTTCAGAACAGCATTGGCCATTTCTACCAACCAGTCACCAAACTCGGCCTTGAACTCCTTCCAGAATTCCCAGGGCAACCCATCCTCCCCAGGTGACAAACCCATCTGTGTCTTCCTCAGAACTTCCAATACCTCATCTAGCGATACCTCCCCCATGACCACCTTCCCTATCTCAGAGATCGCTGTCACTGGCCAATTAGTCACCATATTGTCATCATCCTCCCCAAGCCCAGCCCCTTCAGCTTGTTCCCCTCCATTCTGCCAAAGAGCTTGCCATTGACCAGACACCTCCTCTAACATATCAGCAATCCCAGAGACCTCCACTCCATCTTTGTGCAATACTGAGGCCCAACTATGTCATACTCTCCTGGCCTTCAAAACACCAGACAGATATCTCATCGGCCTCTCTCCTTCTTCCAACCGCCTAGCTCTCAGCCTAGCCAGCAGACCATCTACCACCCTGGTCTCCGACACCCTTAAATCTGCCTACAGCTCTGCCACCTCTAATGCTAACCTTTGGCACACTACTCCAGACAAGTTCCCCTTTTTCAAAAGTTTCAGCCACCATCTCAGCCCCTTCTCTACTCTTCTTTCCTTGTCCTTTTATTCCTTTCTGGCCACTTCTCCCACATCATGCCAGTAGGCACCAGCCAAATGTTTGAATTTACCCCACCATTCAGCTATCACTTGCCCTTCATTCCACCATTGCAGAACTTCCTGTCTCATAACTGCCACAAAGTTATCTCTCTCCTCCTTTCTCCTGAGTAAGGTGACATTAAGGTGCCAGCACCCTCTACCACTGCCAGCTGCCTGGCATCTACCACAAGCCTCCACTCCCCAGTGGTCAGACCAAGGGCACCAGCATACCTCAGCAGTATCCAGTACATTGCCCCAGCACTCCACCACTAGCACTCAATCTATTCATGTCCCAACCAATGCCATTCTGACTGAATGCCACTGGGTGAAAAGTCCCAACTTATCCCCCTGTCATTGTCACACACCATCTACCAAACCCATGTCATGCTCCACCTGAAGCCATTGAGAAAGTCCAGAGGATACCACAGCTCCTGCTCCACTGTCAGACCTATCTAGCTTGTGATCACATACCATATTGAAGTCCCCCCCCAGAATGTCCAAAGCAACCACCTCCTGACCATCCCATGCCTGCCATCTCTCTACCCATTGCTTTCGCTCTCTGCCAACTGCAGGGAGGTAAATTGAGCCGACTGTCAACCCATCACCTGCCCCACCCTTTAGCCTTCCCCAAATCAGTCTGTCATCATAGAACTCTACCTCCACCAGCTCACCTTTTCCTATACCAACCAAGATGCCCACCTGCTTATTCCAACCCGCTCTGCCATATCATACTTTACTCCACATCTCATAGTCTATCTCATCATAAGCCCGAACATCCTGAAGAAACACCACATCATACCTCCTGACTTTAAGCTATCTGAAAAGCCACCATCTTTTAACACCATCTCGCAATCTATTGATATTGATCGATAGTATACATATATTGTTCATCATCATTAAGAAAATTGTTTAAAGCTCATTGGGAACTGCCACCACCTTCTCAGCCCTTCCTCTAATGATCTCTCACTGGTCCTCACAAATTGCCCTCCAGATTTGATCACCATTTGCACTGCTGCAGAATAGATCCACTCTCTCTGTTGCCACCTTTCTGATGTCAGCCATCCTGCTTTCATCAACATCATATCCTTCATCATCCAGAAGGGCAGCCACCATTGCTGTCACCAGCTTAGGCCCCTGCATCGCTACATTGAGGAATCCCTCCCAAGCCTCCTGAGATCCATGAAACACATCCACTTCCTTAATGTCTTCCTCTGTCAGCTCCTCAAGTACCACCTGATACCAACTCTCCGCTATCATCACCAGAGGCCCTGGAGTCAATGGTCTGGGAGTTCTGCTCAGCTCTTGCAGTTGCTCTCTATCTGCTGACACATCAGAAGCCACATCCACCAGCTCATCCTCCTCCATACTTTCTCTAAGTGAACAACCTCACCAGCTTCAGGGTACTCTTAATGAACATTTGCCACTCCAGCCATATGGGTATCCTTCACTTGAGTCTCCGGCATTACTTCATTATCTACCTTAAAGCCTCCTCCACCAACCTCCTCCTTATCTGCCCACTTTGCTCTCACTGGCACATATGCTGAGTCCTCTACACCACCCAGCTGAGAAAAGGACACCTCCACCACCTCCACTCCTTCCATCTGATTCTTGGCTGCTTCTACTCTTGCCTCCTCTTCCACTGCTGCTCCTTGAAGGGCTGCCAGCAGATGCTCCCAGTTTCCCTTCTGCCACCTCTTCTGCTTGCCATCAGCCTCAATCCAGACCCAATCCTTGGCATACTCCTCCCATTTCCTCTTACGCAGCTCCTTGGCAGCCTCTCTCTCCTCCAGAGCAATTGCCAACTCTTCCTCCTCCTGTTCTGCCCTCTTCCTCCTCCACACCTTACACTCTTGTCCCCCAATTCAAATCCCTTCAGGCCAGTCATGGCCCAGCCCTGTAGCCTCCTTGCCTTCCAGTTGCAGCATCACCTCACAGTTGCTATTTCTCAGTTTAGTGCCCTCCCAGAACATGAACCTGAAGTCCACCATCTTGCTATATCCACCCAATACCTCCATCACCATCTCCTTGGTCTCCTGTCTGCCCAGTATCGGCAGTTCTTCAACTACCAGCCAAACTGCATGTGGATCCCACCTCAGACACCTTGCCATCCCAATCTGAACACCCTTGACCATCATTCCTTTCTCCAGTACCTTCACTATCGCATCCTCCTCCACAAATCCAATCTCCACCACCTCTGTCGAAGGGATAAACTTCAAAGATTCTGCCCCAACCACTTCCTCCCCCACCAGCCTCAGAACCTCCCTTGCTGACATCGCCAATCCCAGAAAATTCGCTGAGACTGCCCATGTCAACACCAATTTGTAAAAGAATGGCCTCACCACTAACTCACCTGTCTCAGGTGCTAGAGTCACCTTTCCCTTGGCTCCTGAAATACCTGTGGTTGTCCCACCAGGCACAGCTGCGCCACCAGCAGTCCTCTCCCCAGCCACTTGCCCAGCCACAGAAGAACCAGTCCCCAACATCACACCACCAGACCCCTGTCCCCTGCCAGTCACCTGACCCATCACCTGACTTGTCACCTGACCCCTCCCCTGTCAACACTATGCTCCCCCTGTCCAGCCCCCATGGGCCTAGCTACAGTCCTCCTATTCCCAACCACTGTGTGCCAGGCCTCAATTCCACTAGTCCTCCCCTGTCCACCCACCCTTCCAGCAGCTACACCAGCCCCTGCAGCCACTGCAAAGCTCTTGGGAATACCCAGACCAGATCTCCTCCTCTCTAGATGCTCAAAGCTAGATGAATCTTAACTAGCCATGTCACCAAAACTTGACGGTTTTCCTTGAAACTTATTGTGCCTTGTAGATAGACTCCCGCTGCACAATGTATATCAGTATTTTCGAAATAAAAACTTGAAAACATGTTGTCTTTTGCCAAAAGATGCCTGTGTGGCTTAGCTTTCTCTGAATGGTTCGAGCAAAAGAAGTGTTCTGTCAGCCAACCCCCAGTCCTCAGCATATCTGCAAAGCTCCACCCCTGCTGCCCTCCAGCCCCCCCACCAGTGCCGCCACCACTACCCAAGCTGCTCAGTCCACTTGAGCCACCGAAAGACCCCATTCCCAGCCCATGTCTCCTCTCAACATGCTGCCAGTTGAAAGCCCCAGGTCCACCCAACCTGGTATGCACCTTAGCTTGCTTGTTGCTTAACATCTTCTTAGTATCTTTCTCCAATAAACAACTTGAAAGTGTGTTGTGAAAGTGTGTGTAATGTGAATTGCCTCTGCCAGCTCCTCAAGTACTGCCTGATATCAGCTCTCTGCTGTCATCACCAGGGGCCCAGGAGTCGATGGCCTGGGGGTCCTGCTCAGCTCTTGCAGTTGCTCTCTATCCACTATCAGAAGCCACATTCACCAGTTCATTCTCCTCTTTTTTTTTTTTTATAGTCACTTGGACTCTATTCCTTTATTAATACCCATCTATTCCATATAAATACAGAAATCCCAACCCCTATCCAATCCCCCTAGGGGGGCCCCCTGCCTCTACCCCTTCCCAATGAAAGACCACTTTGTCCAACACTATTTCCACCCTCCCACCACTCTGCTCACAGATCCTTACCACCAAACTGCGATGTCGTCCCTCCTGCAGACCCCAACCCACCCACCATCCAGTCAGCAGATCCCCCAACAGTCCCTCCCACCTTAACACCTTCTTCCACATCCTCAACCACTGCCCCTCCTCAAATACAAAAAGCCAATGACCTGCCAGACCCACTCATATTGCCAACACCTACCCTACAGTGAGCCAACTATCTCCCACCCCACCAACAAGCCGAGATCTCAAGTCCTCCCAGTGACCCCCCTCCTCTACCAGCCTATGCCCCACATCCAGTCTATCCCCTATTGCCACCCAAAATTTCCCCAATACCTCACACTCTCCCAGCCAATGTTCTGGTATCTGTACAAGACCCCCAACTCGCCTAACATCATAACACTCTTTCCTTTTTTTTTTTTTTTTTTTTTTTTTTTTTTTTTTTTTTTTTTTTTTTTT